>PVKN010000269.1:70279-89958 GCA_004027915.1 Capromys pilorides | reverse complement strand
TGGGTGGATGGGTGGGTGGGTGGATGGATGGATGGGTGGGTGGATGGATAGGTGGATGAGTGGGTAGGTGGGTGGATGGGTAGATAGGTGGATGGGTAGATAGGTGGATGGATGAATGCAGATGGATGGATGGATGGATGGATGGACGGACAGATGGATAGTGGGTGTGTAGAGGGAAGGAGCGGAGTCCTCTCCAGGAGCCCAGTGGACTGCAGGCACCGCCCTGGTGTGGTGGCCCTGCAGGACAGACTCCTGTGCTCCCCAGGGCGCCCCACCTCCAACTCAAGGCTGCCCAGAGGCTGCAGCATCACTGTGTACCCCAAGGAGATCCGCACATTCTTCGTCCACTTCCGCCAGCCGTGAGCTCTTGGCTGCTGCTGCCCAGGAACAGCCAGCACCGCAACGTGGAGCGGCTGGGGGAGGGGCTGCTGCTTGGGCTGGGCCAAGGCGGAGAGGTGGAGCCCTGTTGGGGCTTTCTGTGGGGACTTGTAAAATAAAAAGAACAAAAGTAATAAATAAATAAATAAAATGGAAAGGACAAGTCATGCCACCCCCTCCTCCTACATGAATAACCCTTTTCTTTTTTTGTTTCTTTTCCTCTGACGTGGTGGAGCTTGGACCCAGGGCCTTCCCACTGAGCTGCATTCCCAGCCTTGTTTTATTTTTATTTTGAGACAAAGTATCGTGACATTGCCCAGGCTGGGCTTAAGTTCACACTTCTTCCGTGTTCTTGTCCCCCAAGTGCTGTGATGACGTGCACCACTACACCCAGTGTTTTGTTGCTTTATGAATCCATCCTGAATTTTTAAGTGCATCATAGGAAACCAAAAATACCAAGAGCCCGGCATGGTGCTGCGTGCCTGTAATCCCAGCACACCGGAGGCTGAGGCAGAAAGAATGCCTCAAGTTGGAGGCCAGTCTGGGCTCTATCGTAAGTTCCTGTCTAAAAAAAAAAAACCCACTGAGAATAAAGCCACCCACAGACATCAGTGCTTCGAGGTGAGGGGAGGCCTGAGGTCTCCCCTCACCCCACACTCAACTCTGTGAGGCTGAGCCGGAGAGGCGGGCAGCTTGCTTTCCGCGTACTGGGAATATTTACCCCTGCCAGACCCAGCTCTGGGTGAGCAGCTTGCTAACGGTAATGCACCTCACTGGGGGACAAGCATCCTGTAAAAGCCATCTGCGCTCACATGCCACGCATGCTATCGGGCACCGCACCCCCACTGAATTACTCCCTGTGTTCCCACAGCAGACGGGAAGAGAGGCCAGTAGAGCTAGGGTGGCCCTGTGGTCGACACATGCCTAACCTGCACCAGACCCTACGTACCAACCCCCGCATCCACCCCCTGGAAAGTAAACCTA
Organism: Capromys pilorides; assembly: GCA_004027915.1. Taxonomy (NCBI): domain Eukaryota; kingdom Metazoa; phylum Chordata; class Mammalia; order Rodentia; family Capromyidae; genus Capromys; species Capromys pilorides. The sequence goes on along the minus strand of PVKN010000269.1, from coordinate 88,596 downwards.
ACAGCACTCGGGAGGCTGAGGCAGGACAATCACCACAGTTGGAGGCCAAGCTGTGCTACCTAAACAATGTAGTGAGATTCTAAAAAAAAAAAGTACTTCAGAGCCTGTCTGCAGGCAGCCCTCCCTGTCTGCTTCCTCCAGCCCTGCTGTTGCGGCTAAGTGCACCCTGACTCAGTGCCCAGAGGGGTGTGTTGTACGTTATGGGTCGAAAGAAACGACGAGGAGGCCCGATGAAGGTAGCCGCGGGGGTGTCACGGAGGCCAGGCTCTCACCAAGTGAGCCCAGAGCCCCAGAAACCCCTCACATTCATGGAGGGCTAAATGCGGCTAAGGAATGTGTGTCATTACTTGGTGACTTCCACCATTGGCCTAACGCTAACTTTACACAATCAGCTGATAACATCCCCAGCAAGGGATCAAAGAACAGACAGGGCGCCAGCCGGAGCCTTTATCTGCCGCCTTGAACCCCAGCTGCCAGGGTTTCCAAGTGAGACAGCAGCCCTCCCTGGGCTCTGCCCACTGCTCCCTGCTCCCTTGCGACAGTAGGCTTTTGTCTCGTATCTGTATTTCTTTTTTAAAGGAAAAAAAAAAAAAACTTTATTCATTTATGTATGTTATGGCTGGCTCAGCCCACCCTGGTGGTGGGGCTGGCGCAGCATGTGATGCTGGGAATCGAACCTTGGTCCCTGCAGTTGCCTAAGCTTGCCTAAGCAGGTGCTTTAGACCGTGGGGCTATCTCACCAGCCCTCATATCTGTATTTCTACAGTGGTATAGAAACCCCACATCCAAGCCGCATTCCTGTAACAGATCTTTACTTCTCAGCTATTTGCCGGCACTATTTTTTAATCACATGCCACCTCAGGGCATCTGTAAAGCTTAGGGATTTCAAAATAATGAGCTTTAGGTACAACAATATTTCATCAAAAATGCACATGTAGGGGTTGGGGAGACGGCTCGGCAGCATAAGCACCTGCCTGGCAAGCACAGGATCCTGAGTTTGATCACCAGTACTGCATGCCGAACTGGGCATGGTGGCACAGGCCTGTAATCCCAGTGGTCGGGAGGCTGAGGCAGGAGGACCATTCCAAGTTCAAGACCAACCTGGGAAACAAAGTGAGCTCAAGGCCAGCCTGAGCTGCGCAGCAAGACTGTCTCAAAAAGCCCTTCCCCCCAAAAAAGTATACGTAGACCTCCAGCAATCACAAAACACAGCAAATGTTTCCAGTTTTTAAATTTTATCACAGCCTCAGATCCCCTGTAACCAGGACCCCGAGACTCTGCTAGGCCTCCCTCACCGTGAACACACTGATCTTGTCGCTCTTGGCACTTTCCGAAGCATCCCTGAGGCGCATCCACCAGCTAAGCTCTGGAGGCACCCCTCTGCCGTAGCCCTGGGGTTCTCTCTCTGGGGAAAGAGGTCCTCTTTTCTGGAACTGCTCTCTCATGGCTGCCTGGATGCCCTGGACTGATTAAATCATGGGTGGTAATTTCTGTGACATCACGATGCTGCCCCGTATGCTGGTGCATAGCTGTAATCTCAACACTCAGGATCGATCACCCTGGGTCCGAAGCCGATCTGGACTACACAAGTGTTTTGTATGTTGTGTGTCGGTGCAGAAAGAAATAACGAGAAGACCCGATGAATTTCGCTGCAGAGGTCTCACCGAGATTTGTCTCTCTCCAAGTGAGCCTAGAGCTGCAGAAGCAGCTCACTTTTATTGAGGGCTAGAAGCAGGCTACGGAATGTTGGAAACTACAGATTACAAATCACCATGTCTTCTACCGTTTGCCTAACACTAGGTTCACACAGATGCTAACAGATAACCAAGGAGCAGGGGAGGTGACAACCATTAACATCCCAAGCAAGAGGTCAATAAATAGGGTGCCAGCAAGAGAAGCTGCTATCTGTAGTCGTAAATCCCAGCTTGGCGGGACCTCCAACAGGGAGCCCACTCCCTGGGCTCTGTGTCTCGCTTCCTGCTTCTCAGGGTATCAGTTGGGCTTCTCTCATATTACTACATGAATGAGTGCAAGGCCAGCTGAACCACACAGTGAGACCCTGTCTCCAAGCAACAGAACATGGTGCTAACAGCTGCTAGGGGGGAAGCCAGGTGTTCACCCACACCACACCTGGGTCCAGAAAGTGAAAGCGACCCAGTGGCCACAGAGGGTGGGCTCCCTGCAGCCGTGGCACATGGCCACTACTTAGCCATCCAAAGGCAGGCCCTCGTGTTGCCTGCTGCGGCTTGGCTGGCCTTGAAGACAGCCACGCACCACGGCCGCAGGTGTCCAGGAGAGGCAGAGTTCGGGGCAGAAGCCAGTGTGGTGCACTGCTGGGCAGCAGAGAACAGAGCAAGGCTGTGGGACGGGCTTCGCTCGGGCACGGGGAGCCCGCCTTGGAGTCAGGCAGGGAGGTGAGAGGCCTACGGGGCCATGTGCTCTGACAGGCGGGTGGACCTCACGGTCCGTGAGCCGCGCCTCCAATCTAAAGATGGCTGAGACAGTGAACTGAGACCCAAGGGAATGGAATGGCACCGGAGGGCCGAAGCAAAGTTCACCCGCCCAGGAAAGGACAGACTTGGAAGGCATCCTGTCAGTGTCTTGTCACCATAGCAAAGACCGCAGGCAGATCAATTTAATAAGAGAAAAGTGTGGAGGCAAAAATGCTTAGTCAGTAGTGGCTTCAGGGTAAGAGTGGTTACGTGAAAAATGTAAGAGCTGTCCAAATCAAAGAGGAGTCCTTGGGCCGGGGTGATAGCTCAGTAGAATAAGGACCTTGGCAAGCGCAAGGTCCTGAGGTCAGTCCCAATAACACAAAAAAATGGAGTCATTTGTGTCAACCCTACCAGAAGATGAGCACAGCCAATGCCAGGTGACAAAGCACACGCCTGTATTCTCAGCACCTCAGGAGGCTGAGGCAGGAAAACTCAGAGTCTGAGCTCCCCCAGGATCACGCAGACCTTTTCAAAATAAAAAATAAAGAGGTACAGCTCAGGGCGAAGGCCCTGGGTTCAATGACCAGTACCCCACAAACACAGGACACACACATCACATCACACTACGATGAGAATGAAAATATAGAACTAAATTTTAAAGAAAAAATGAACATTGAGGGGCCGGCGAGATGGTTCAGTGGTCTAAAGCACCTGCGTAGGAAGGCTCAGGCAACTGCGGGGACTGCGGTTCGATCCCCGGCACCACATGCTGCGCCAGCGCCACCACCAGGGCAGGCTGAGCCGAGCCAGCCACAAAAATGAATAAATAAAGAAACAAATAAACACAACAAGCAAACAAATAAATAAATAAAAATTAAAAAAAAAAGTTTAAAAAAAAAAGAAACAAACAAACAAACACAACAAGCAAACAAATAAATAAATAAATAACATTTAAAAAAAAAATAAATAAACATTGAAAGTTGTGTGACCTAGCTAAAGAAAGAAAGACTGAAAAAGACCTAAATAAGAGACAACTCAGCTGGGCATGGTGGCGTGCACCAGCAGTCCCATACTGCAAATGAGGCAGGAAGCTAACACTGCAGAGGTGGGTCCATTTAGCAGTTATGTGTCAAAATTAAAAACTTAAAACTGGTTGGGAGAGCCAGGGACATAGCTTAAGGCACAGCTCCAGCCAGGCAAGCATGAGGTCCTGAGTTCGATTCTCAGTACCATAAGAAAAGTCTGTGAGCAGATGGGGTACCCCACGCCTGTCTCAAAATACACACAGAGCTGGGGAGTCAGGCGTGTGATATTGCTATTGTACATCCAAACTTTTGTGACTTATATCCCATAACTGGAAAGCAAGCCAACTATGCCGACTATGTAGGCTAGATTCCGGAAATACTATTTAGTGACTGGGTCAACAGATTAAAAACTTAACCTCTTTCCTTAAATTTTGTGTCAAGTGTGTGTTAGAGCAAATTCGCTAATTCAGCTCCACGTAGGACGCAGAGCTCCACCCCCCACCAGGGCCCTCAACCCCAAGACGGGTGCAGAAAATGGGGACACCAAGCTGGAGTGCAGGGCGCTGGGGAGGGGTTCGGAGGGAGCTCAGCCTGAGGGGGAGGGGGAAGAGGCTGTCGTCCTGGAGACCGCCGGGGACGCTCGGGCGCCGATGCCCGACTGAGCTCTGGGGCTGCGGGGTCCCCAGGAAGGATCCGAATGGGCTAGGGGCTGGGACCTAGGAGCGTGGAGAGCTGGGTGAGAACAGTCTCGGCCACTCCGACTGCACCGGCCGGGGCCGGGGGTGGGGGTGGGGGTGGGGGAGGTGCAAGAGGAGGGGGCCACGGAGGCGGCCGGGACGCCACAGCCTCCGACCGCGCTGCTCCCCAAAACCTCCTCTTCCAGGATGGGAACCCTTCGGAAATGTGAGGAGGGCGCCGGAAGTGCGCACGGGGGCACACCTAGGGGGTACCCGCGTCCGGCGAGAGACCCAGCCCGGGCGCGGGAGGGCCGCCCCGCCTGCCTGAGTGCGTGCGCGCTCCCGCGGCGCCGCCCACCGCCCCTTCTGCGCGGGCACGCGCCAGCGTCTCGCAGCGCGACCGTAAAGCGAGGCCCAGCCGCGTCGCGAAAACGGCTGCGACGCGCACAGCGCTGCTTGACGCCCGGGACTCCATTTTGTTGAGCGCTTGGCTGCTCGCTAGTTGCCTCTCTCCGCGGCTTCTCCGACGAGAAAAGTTGCGGGAAGAGAGAAAGTGCGCCGGGGCTACGGTGGGGGCTCTGTCGCTGAGCGCGGCGAGCGTCCGTGGTACGTCCCGCAGACGTCGGCAGCGGCGGCGCGATGCGGCCCCTGGACGTGGTGGAGCTGGCGGAGCCCGAGGAGGTGGAGGTGCTGGAGCCCGAGGAGGACTTCGAGCAGTTCCTGCTGCCCGTCATCCACGAGATGCGCGAGGACATCGCGGCGCTGACGCGCGAGCGCGGCCGGGCGCACGCCCGCGAGCGCGGCAAGCTGTGGGAGATGGACAATCTGCTCATCCAGATCAAGACGCAGGTGGAGGCCTCGGAGGAGAGCGCGCTCAACCACCTGCAGAGCGCCGCCCCCGACGGCGCGCAGGCGCGGCCTGGCCCGCCGGGCGACAAGGCGGAGGAGAAGGCGCAGGAGATGGCGAAGATGGCCGAGATGCTGGTGCAGCTGGTGCGGCGGATAGAGAAGGGCGAGTCGTCGTGAGGCAGGCGCGCGGTGAGGGCGCGGGAGGACCGCCCGGGGCTGCGCGCGGGTGGGAGCGGGGAGGGCGCGAGCCCGGCCGCGAGGGGTTGCGACACCCCGCCGCGGTGGTGGTGGTTGTCGTCGGCAGTTAGAAAACAGCTCCTAACGCAAGGTCCGGAGCTTGATTCCCGTTACGTAAAAAAACAGCCGGGCTTGGTGGCGCACGCCTGTAATTCCAGCCCTCGGGAAGCCGAGGCAGGAGGATCATTGCGAGTTCGGGACGGGCCTGGGCTACAAAGTGAGCCCTGCAGAGCGAGACCTTGTCTCAAAAAGAAGAAAATTTAAAAAAGAAAGCAAGCTCATGTTTGGACTAGGTGCAAACTCGGTTGTAACCTAAGGGCAGCAGCGCTTGGGAGGCCGAGGCGGGAAGCTTCTTGGGAGTTCAAGGCCAGCCTGGACTAGAGTGGGACCTTTTCTCAGAATAACAAACAATAGCGATAGATGATAGATAGCTGGGGATGTGCTCGCGCGTGGGGCCCTGAGTTCAATTCTTGGTAACCAGACAATAATAACAGTCATAAGTAGTCTAGACGTTACCGATTTAGCAGAGCCAGGAGGCACAGCCTGTGTCACTGGGGACCGTGCAGACAGACCTGCCCTGAGGAAAGCCCTGCAGGGATTCTGGATTCGGGCGGTGGGTTGGGTCGTTTCCCCGAAGGCCGTCCCGGCGCTGACCCGTCTCTGTTGTGCCCTAGGCTTCCAGCCGATGGATTCTGGCCAGGTGATGGAGGTTGGCTGACGCCCTGGAGAAGCTGAAACCAGAGAGCCTTTCGTTTTCCCTTCTTTCTCTGTCTGCACTCTGTCCTTACACTACGTTTCTGCTCTGATCAGTGGTTGATGACCTCAATATAGAAGTTTGGATCGTTAGGTGTTTTTGTTTGGGGAAGTAACTTTGTTTCGGAAACACTCTCACATGCAGGAATTAGGGCCTAGATTGTAAGCTCTTGCGGCAGTCACATTGGTTTCTGGGCTTTGGTTATTATTTCTAAAGTTTTGAGACGCTTTGCTCTTTCTCGTGCGCCCTGATCGCTCCCGGCACTTGGGGTCTGTGACGCGAAAGCCTCGGCGTCTGCGGCTCTGGAGGTGCTGAGGAGCCGCCTCGCAAGTCGGCTCTACGCGGCAGCTGCTGGAGACAGGACTGGACTTCGCCTGGGGGTGCCGAGGGGCCTGGTCTCAGAGGACTGCTGGCCGGGAGGAGGAGGGGCGGCGCTGTCTCTACCGGGGACGACTTTACTTTCTGTGTGAGACCAGAGGAGGAGAGACTGATCCTGCTGGCAGTTTAAACTCTGCGACGCACCATCTGACCTGACCTGTCTGGTGAGGCTGGACAACCTAGCTCAGCCCTGATGCCATGGAGCCCAGCCCAGGGGAAGAGATCCTGAAGTGCTGTGCGAGGTGATGTCGCGGGAGATTCGGATATAAAAGCGATTTGCAGAGGCCTTTGAGGGGCTGCGGAAAAAAGCCTGGAGCTGTCGACCTTGGACCTGAAGTGGTCAGTGAAGAGGCATCTTCCAAGTTCCTGTGTTGTCCAGCTGTAAGTTTATTTGAGTAGCAGACCTGATGAGTATTTGAGGTCAAACCCTACCGTGTTTAAAAAAAACTTAACCATGTTAATAAAAGTATTCATTTGCTTGGAAAAAAAGTTCTAGAAAGTTATTGAAAACGTTCTGTTTCTTTAAGAAAGCATTCTCTCGATTGTCCGATGCTAAACAGGTGAGGTGTTCTCAGCCCTCTGGGACGCAGGGCGCCCTCAGCCTCCAGTGCGAGCTGTGCCCTGGTGCCAAGTGGACCCTAATGTGTCTTGCGGTCAGAGCATAAAGACCACAGTGACGGGGCCGGCGAGATGGTTCAGTGGTCTAAAGTGCCTGCTTAGGAGGGCTCAGGCAACTGCGGGGACTGCGGTTCGATCCCCAGCACCACATGCTGCGCCAGCGCCACCACCAGGGCAGGCTGAGCCAGCCACAAAATGAATAAATAAAGAAACATAACAAGCAAATAAATAATTTTTTAAAAAAAGACCACAGTGACTGTCATGGCCTGGGGATGACCAGAACTGCAAGGAATGGCTCTCGTGTACTGAAGTTGAGTGACAAATTGATGAGCTCTATAGTTAGAGATACGGGGGACAATCTACTCCCCCCCCTTCCTCTGTTGGACAGGAGCTTTCTTCTCCCCAGTAAGTACTCTGCTCATTAAAAAAATTACAGGGAGTCTATTACAGTAAGTGATAAATTGGCACTGATACTCCACTCGCCCTTGCTTCAAACGTGTATCCCACCATTTTTGGTGATACCCGCTATAGGTTCATATCCCCCTGCAGGATGCAACGGCGTGCCCGTGGCTGGCCCCTGCCCTCCCTGGACAGAGCCTCTGCTGGGCTCACAGCTCTCCTGGGCAGGTCACATCCAGGGCCCTGTCTCCTGCTGAGGACAGGATTGGAGGGGTCTCAGCATCAGATCGCAGGCGCTGCTGAGACTTAGCTTAGGCCTGGGAGCAGGCACACACCCTCTGGGGGTGGATGCCTGCGTCCCACCTGTGCTCCACCTTCATCTGCCTCCAGAGCAACCTAGATGGTAGAAGGACCAGCCACATGTAGCTGTGTGACACAAGCCCTAACAGCCACCGTGACCAAGGGCTCTAGGGGAGAGGTCTGGGAAAAGCATAAAACAAGCAGTGAGTGAGCTTGGCCTTGAGGACAAGTCCTGCTCCCAAGCTCGGGAAGAGTGGATTTGCTAGGTGGGCCTGGGAGCACACAGCATGTGAATTCTAGCACTTGGGAGGCAGAGGCAGGAAAGTGACTTGGAGGCCAGCCTGAGCTTTGTAGGGAGAACCTCAAAAACCAATACAGGGGCTGGGGAGATGGCTCAGTAGAGTAAGTGCTTGCCGGGCAAGCACAAGGCCCTGAGTTCAATCCCCGGTTCCAGAAAAAAAAAAAAAATACAAAAACAACCATAGAGTAACATAAAAATATCTGGGGATGTAGCCCTGTGGTGGAGCACCCATGAGTTCAATCCCTCAATACCAAAGTAAAAAAAAAAGGGAGACCAACACACACAAAAAAAAGAGGGCTGGGGAGACAGCTTGGTGGTCTAAGTGTCTGCCTGGCAAGTGCAAGGACCTGGAACCTGGGACGTGACAAGCCAGCCACCAAAATGGCATGGTGGCACACGCCTGCAATTGCAGCTCTGGGGAGGATGAGACAGTAGGATCATGAATCTAATAATGAATCTAGCAGCAAGACCCTATACCAAATCATAAAGATTAAAAAAAAAAAAAAAAACTATTGGGGCTTGGCGCAGTACGGCTGAGCAGATCCCGTCGTGTTCCGGTTTACCAGCTGGGCACTAGGCCCTTTTTCTGTTTGGCTTTTTTTTTTTTTTTCTTCAGTACCAGGGATCAAACTTGGGGTCAGGCAGGCACTTATGCTGCTGAGCTATATCCCCAGTCCTATACCCATTTTCTGTCCCCCAATATTTTGCTTCCTGGAGTAGTTGATTTTTAGCAGGAGGATGACTGCAAATTCAAGGCCAGCCTGAACTGCAGAGCAAGATCCTGTCTCAAAACGAAAGTGTGTCCTGCACAGGGACCAACTCCCCACAACGACTAGATTGTACCAATATAAACAAACAGAAGGACAGGACCTGGGCCCGTGAGATAGCTTGGCGGTCTGAAGCGCCTGCGTAGGCAAGCTTATGCAAGTGCAGGGATGTTGGTTCTATCCCCAGCACTGCATGCTGTGCCGGCCCTGCCCTCAGGGCCGGCTGCAAAAAAAAAAACAACACAGGACCTGGGGCGGGGGAGGTCGCAAGGCCCAGAGCTGGGTCAACCTGAGCAACTTGGAGAGACCCTGTGACAAAGCCAAGCCACGCCTGCGGCCAGACTGCGTGCCACTCCTTTCGTCGTGGGGCATTCAGTCCCTGTAGGATGTGGGGGCTGTGGGAGCGATGCACCCAGCCCCCCTGGTTACACAACCCCCACTAGATTTCTACGGGCACCAGATGTCCTCTCGCGGCCAAGACGCCAAGGCCAGCCCCTGCCGTTCCCAAGCCACAGCGGGACATACCACAGCCTGCGTCTGACACAGACGCCCTTTGTTGTTCTGACGGCCGGAGCGGTGCAGAAGGTCGTGCCCGCTTCCTAAAGCCTCGAGTGCCCTACCTACCCCATAAAATCCCAGCTCTGCACCCCAGCGTGGTCCCCGCCTCAGGGGTCTGCCCAGCACTCTGCCCCATGAAAGCCTCGCCGTTGCTGCGTCTCGCCCTGCGTCCTCCGAGCCTTACAGAGGCCACCGCCGTTGGCTCCTTCTATGGCCTGGTGCGGGCGCCAAAAGGCACGGCGTGGAGGCAGAGACGCCAGGCCGTGCTGCCACTCGGCACCGCGGGCCTCCGCGGCCCCAGGAGAGAATCAGCCCTTTCAGCAGAAGTGGCCTTGGGATCCTGAGGGCTCCCAACAGAGGTGCTGTCCACGGCCAGCGGGCGGGGGGCCAGGAAGCTCCTGTCCAGCTGCGTGACCTTTAGTTCAGTGGTTTCTGATCAACTGAGGCAAGCAAAGCTCAGGGATTCATGTCGGGCTTCCTCAGTGGCAGCGCCGTGTAGAACAGGGTCAGATAAAACGGAGCGCTTTTCCCTGAAAAGGGAACAGTGTGACAAACAGGCCCCTTCAGGGGCTTGAGCGACACACACACACCTGTTCCTAGGGCTCCGGAGGCTGAACCTCAGGCGTCAGCGATAGGGGTCCTGCCTTCTGCATCGCAAGTGAAAAGCCCTTGTGGCCACCTCCCGGCCCCTTCCTGGCTTCTGGTCCCTGCTGGCGACCCCAGCACCATAGGATGCATGCGCCTCCGCTGTCACCTAGCTCCTTGGCTGTGTCTCTGTCCTCCCCTGGCCTTCCCATAGGGCTGTCAGACCCTGGAGTAGGGCCCAGCTCATCCTCACCAATTACAGCTTCGGAGGCCGGTTCTCAGTAAGGTCTCAGAGTGCGTGAACTTGGGAAGGGCGTTCCACACGGTGCAAAGGGAGCCAGGGCAAGCTTCACATGCGGGGGCTTTTAATCCATGAATCGTTTTTTTGTTTATTAATTCTAATTAACTAAAGGTTTTGTGTAACTGAAAGAAGGTAAAGCAAAATTTCGTAACAAAATAATAGAATAACAATAGTTCATTTGGCCGGGCATGGTGGCGCATGCCTGTAATCCCAGCACTTGGGAGGCTGAGGATCAGTGCGAGTTCAAGTCCAGCCTGGGCTACAAAAGTGAGCTCAAGGCCAGCCTGAACTGCATAGTGACAACCCTGCCTCAAAAAAAAAAAAAGTTAATACATTATATGTTGTTGTCTCCAGTGTTTTGTTTCTTGAGAAAGGGTCTCACTGTGCATTCAGGGTGGCCTTGAATTCACTATGTAGCCCATGCTGGTTTCCAACTTGCAGCAGTCTTCCTGCCTCAGTGTTGTATGTTACGAGCTGGTGCCGAGAGGAAGGACGAGAAGACCCAATGAAGGTAGCTTCTCATTTTTTCAGCACCGGCTCATAACATACAACAGCTCAGCCTCCTCCATGCTGGGGTTACAGGTGTGCGCTACCATATCTGGCTAATACATGAAGTTTTGGTTATTTTTTGTTTTCATCTTTTTGAGACAGGGTCTTTTGATGTAGTTCAGGCTGGCTTTGAACTCACTTTGCAGCCCAGGCTGGTCTCGAACTAACAACGATCCTCCTGCCTCAGCCTCCTGAGTGCTGGGATCACAATCATGCACCAGTACACCTGCCTTGAAGATTCTTTTTTTTGTGGGACCGGGGTTCGAACTCACAACCCTGCACTTGCCAGGCAGGCACTTGTGCCACAGAACTATCTCCCCAGTCCCTGGAAGATTCTTTATGCATATAATTATATCAAAATACATTAAAGACCTGGGCCGGGCAGATAGCACAGTAGAATAAGCACTTGCCTGGCAAGCACAAGGTCCTGAGTTCCATCTCTGGTACCACAAAAAAAAAAAAAAAAAAAAAAAAAAAAAAAAAAAAAAAAAAAAAAAAAAAAAAAAAAAAAAAAAAAAAAATTAAAGACCAACCAAAGAGGCTGTCGAGATGGTTCAGCAGTCTAAAGCACCTGCTTAGGAAAACTTAAGAACTGGAAGGACTGCAGTTAGATCCCCGGCACCACATGCTATGCCAGCCCCAGGGCAGGCTGAGCCAGCCATAATGCAAAAATAAATTAATTAATTAATTAATTAAATTTTTTTTTTAAATTTTATTTATTTATTTATTTATTTGTTTGCTTGTTGTGTTTATTTGTTTCTTTATTTATTTATTTTGTGGCTGGCTCAGCCTGCCCTGGTGGTGGCGCTGGCGCAGCATGTGGTGCCGGGGATCGAACCGGAGTCCCTGCAGTTGCCTGAGCCTTCCTATGCAGGCGCTTTAGACCACTGAACCATCTCGTCGGCCCCTAATTAAATTTTTTTTAAAAAAACAATCAAAGGCAGGTAGGTGCATGGCGTATACCCATAACTCCAGCACACCCAGAGGCTAAAGCAGGACCATCTAAGTTTGAGCCCAGGTTGGGCAACCTAATATAGCAAAACCATGTTTCAAAATCTTTAAAAAATTAGAGATGGAAGGGCTGGGCCTGGTGGCGCACGCCTGTAAGCCCAGCACATGGGAGGCTGAGGCAGGAGGGTCAGTGTGAGTTCGAGACCAGCCTGGGCTCCAAAAGTGAGCTCAAGGCCAGCCTGAGCTGCATAATGAGACCCTGTCTCAAAAAGACAAAAAAATTAGGGATGGGGATGTGGCTTAGAGGTAGATCACTTGCCCACTGTGTGGAAGGTCATAGGTTCCGTCTCCAGCACTGCAAAGGGGGAAAAAAGATAGTTTTCTAAAAATTAAAAAGGGCTGAAAAAAAAATTAAAGTTAAAAAATTTAAAAAAAAAAGCTGGGCATGGTGGTGCACACCTGTAATCCCAGCACTTGGGAGGCTGAGACAAGAGGATCAATGTGAGTTTGAGACTAGCCTCAACTACAGAAGTGAGCTCAAGGCCAGCCTGAACTGCATAGAAAGACCCTTTCTCAAAAAGATTAAAGAAAAGGGGAGGGGGCTGGGAATATAGGTGAATGTAAAGAATGCATTCAGTCTCCAGTACTGAAAGAAAAAGCAATGGCCATCTGACAATTCTCCGAACTGGCCCCTTTATTCATACTATGGTTATTTTATTTTGTTTGTTTAATTTTTTAGAAAAGGCCTTGCTATGAAGTTCAGTCTGGCCTTGAACTGACTATGTAGCCCAGGATGGCCTCAAAATTGAGGCAATCCCCCTGCCTCAGCCTCCTGAATCCTGGGATTACAAGCCTGTGACACCGCACCCACCTGCATCCCATGGAAAAGTTGATGCCCGAGAGACCAGTAGTGGGGAGGAAAGTAAGGCTTCCATTGTGGCCATGGCTAAGAAGAGGGGGGCTTCCCAGTCAGCCTCCCTTCTCCGTGAGCAGAAGGTGTGGGATACGGTCATGGCCAAGGTGCTCTCCTTCGTGGTCAGTGCATCTGCACGCGGGGCTGAGCAGACCCTGCTGACACAAAGGTTAAAGAAGCAAGAGACACAGGCTGGTTGTTGAGGCGCACACTTGCATTCCCAGCATCATGGAGGCTGAGGCAGGAGGATTAAGGGGAGTTCAAGACTAGCTTGGGCTACAAAATGAGCCCAAGGCCAGCCTGAATTGCATACAGAGATCCTGTCTCAAAAAAAACAAAACAGGGAGGGGGACAGCTCAGTAGAATAAGTGCTTGCCTGGCAAGTGCAAGGGCCTGATTGCAAGTGCGAGGGCCTGAGTTCAATCTCTGGTACCTGAAAAAAAAAAAAAAAAAAGACCATCTATGCTGGTCATGGTGGCGCACGCCTGTAATCCCAGCACTCGGGAGGCTGAAGCAGGAGGATCCGTGTGAGTTTGAGGCCAGCCTGGGCTACAAAAATGAGCTGAAGGCAATTTTTGCATAGTAAGACCCTGTCTCAAAGAGACAAAAAAAGGGGGGGCAGGCAGAGGGGATATAGCTCAGTGGCATAAGCACCAGGCACAAGGTCTTGAGTTCGATCCCCAGTACTTCAAAAAAACAAAAACAAAAAGACAGACACGAGGTAAAGACAGAGACTCCACGGCCTTTCCTCCTCCTTCCATCACCCATCAGGGGTCTGCAGGCCCGAGGAAAAGTCTGCACTTCAGCAGAAGTGGTCCTCGCCTCCCTGCTAGGTGACCTAGGAGCCACCGTGGCAGGGGTGTCACCTGCAGCCAGCCAGGGGGAGAGTGAGAGCACAGCGTCAGCGTGCGACCTCTGGATTGGTTGTCTGTAAGTCCGCTAAGGCAAGCGACGCAGGCAGGCTTGTGCAGATTTGGCTTTGGTGACCAAATAAATCGGTGCGTCCTTGATGAAAATCTATACTGGAGAGCCAGGGATTGCTACAACAGAGAAGTAGGGCCAGGCCGGGGCCTGGCTCACCTGACCAGGTACTGGGCTGCACTGGAAAACCAGCAGCGCCCGTGGGGGGGCGGGGCAGACTGTCCTCAGACGCCCAGAGAAGTGAGCGCTCGACTTCTTGGTCTGGACCTACTTCTCCGCATTCTTTTTTTTTTTAAGAAAAAGAAGCAAAAACCATGGAAACAGGGCTGGCAAAGTAGCTCAGTAGAATAAGCACTTGCCTGGTAAACGCAAGGACCTGAGTTCAATCCCTGGTTCCAGAAAAAAAACAAAATTCCAAAACAACATGCTAGGAGGGTAACAGTGGCCAACATGCTGCACATTGTTATCTTCAGATCAGTTACTCAGAGTACAAGACGTTGCCATTTAACTGTCCAACAATATCAGCACAAACCCACCCCGAGAGAAGGCAGCACCATCACTCGGACACCTTTTACATACCTGTCTACATAATTTTCCTTTTGCCTTTCCTTTCTTTTTTCCCATTCCCCTAAGCCACGTTCTCTTTTCTGTTGAAGTTTCCTCCCATTTTACAAGATCCCTTGTACACTGTGGATTACAGTTGCTCTTTCAGCTTCTCGCAATATGATGTTCGCACGTGTCTGGTTTCACTTACGAGCGGGGTCTCTTTTTTTTTTTTTTAACTTTATTTTATTTTTATTTATCTGTGTATGGCTGGCTCAGCTTGTGCTGGGGGTGGGGCTGGCACAGCATGTGGTGCCAAGGATTGAACCGCGGTCCCTGCTGCTGCCTAAGCTTGCCAAAGCAAGCGCTTTAGACCGCTGAGCCATCCCGCCAGCCCCATAAGTGGGGGTCTCAAGTTGCATTCCTTTATCTGTAAAAGTCTCCAGCTTGCCCTTCTTCATGGCAGAGAAGTACTCCCTTCTAGAAAAAGACCCCATCTTTTTGTTTTTTGTTCTTTTTTTTTTAAGTTTATTTTATTTTCTTCAACCACATTACATATTTGTTTGTGTTATGGCCGGCTCAGCCTTCTCTGGGGGGTGGGAGGCGGCGCAGCACGTGGGGCCTGGGATCGAGCCGCGGTCCCTGAGCTTTGGCCTAAACTTCCTGATGCATGCGCTTTAGACCGCTAAGCCGTCTCACCAGCCCAAGACCCCATCTTTCTGATCTATTCTTCAGTCGACGGGCATTTTGGTTGTTTCCAAGATCTAGCTACTGCGAATTGTGCTGCAACAAACATGGATGCACATATGTATCTGCGGTACAATCTTCTTAATTCTTCTGGAAAGACATCTAGAAGGGGAACACCTGGGTCACATGGGACCTCCAGTCCTAGTTTTTTGTTTTTTTTTTTCCAATCCTAGTGTTTTGAGGAATCTCCGCACTGATTTCCACAGTGGCTGTACCAGTCTACACTGCCCCCATTCTTAGGGAGGGGACTTATTCCTAACCGTAGTCCAGTGATCCTGCAGACCGAGTTTGAAGCCCGGCTCTAACCAGATCCTTCCTGCACCCGTGTTCTACTGTGGGGACAAATCTGCACACAGCAGCGCCACACCACGCAGTCGTCACCTCCATCTGCCCCTGCCGTGGGCACACAGGCTGCCCCAGGTCTCTCCAACATCAAGGTGTAGCTGGCTGGACTCTGAGCTACTGTCGCTACCATGAAGCTGGTGTTCAAATCCCCAGTGCCCCAGCTCATTGGAAGAAACTGCCTTCGGGCCACATCAAGGCTGCCGCAGAGTCCAAGGCCTGCAGGCCGGAGGCCCAAGGTCCCCACCTCGGCTTAGCCTAGGTGAGCAGCTCAGGGCGCCTTGAGCTCCTAGAGACAATTCCTGTTCTTGAACATGGCCACCAGCTGAGCTTCATCAAATCCTTCTCATGCCTAGGACTTGTCTAACACACCCCACACACTCAGCCAAGTTGTGAAGCTTGGGTTCAAACCCCCAACGCCCCATGGCCAGGGCCAATCCTCTCAGGCTTGGAAGAGATCTGATTTCTTCGCCTTTCTGCTAACAGCCAAAGAGTATGGAAAAGACAGGCCTGGAGTTTACTGAGATCTGAGCACACTATTCAGAGGGATTGTTATGGTTTCTGTCTAGTGGTCCCCCCAAAGCCTCGTGCAATCATGGGGTGGGGACTTCTGGAGTCTGAGACTTGACTCATGATCCCATAATCCACTGGGATTATGTGTTTTAGTACTGATGGGACTATGGGTCTGAGTACTGCTGGGATTATGGGTGTGGCCTAAGGTGGATAGGCTGAGGCAGAGAGCCTGAATGTAATACAAAGAGAGACAGACTAAGCTGTTGCTCTGCTGCCCTGATTGATCGGTTGCCTCTGTCACCATTTTGTTGCTGTTCCGCCGCCATGAACTGCTAGCCTCTGCCATGTGCCTCTCTGCCTTGGGCCAGCCAAGTATGGACTGAAACCTCCAGCAACTGTGAGCTAAATAAACCTTTCCTTCCTTCTTTTGGGTGTCGGGTATTTTTTCCAGCAGCGAGAGAAGAGTCACTGAGACAGGGATGCACACAGGTTTTCGGAGGGTGAAACAGGTGCTCGTGAAGGGAAGATGTGGGGAGAGGACCAGAAGCGCATCTGGGCACCTCAGGAATGACTTGGCCCAGTGCTGGGCTTCTACCTAGCTTCCTCTTCGGGAACGAACCGCAGTCCCTGCGGTTGCCGCTGAGCTATCTCGCTGGCCCTGTTGGCAGCTTCTTCTTCCTTTTCCTCTCCTTCCACTTCCTCTTCCTCTCCTTCCCCTTCCCCTTCCTCTTCCTCTCCCCCTACCCCTCTTTGTTCGTGCTGTCAGGCCTCCAACCCAGTTCCCTGAGCTTGCCTAAGTAGTGGCTTTAGTTTGGGCTCTTTCATCTCAACTCCCACTCCCCCGCCCCCATGGCTTTTTAACAGCTTCTCAAGGTTGCCAACTGTTTTTTTTTTTAAATAGTTTTTATTTATTTATTTGTTTATTTATTTATTTTATGGCGGGCTCAGCCTGCCCTGGTGGTGGGGCTGGCGCAGCATGTGGTGCCGGGGATCGAACCGCAGTCCCTGCAGTTGCCTGAGCTTTCCTAAGCAGGCGCTTTAGACCACTGAACCATCTTGCAAGCCCTGTTGCCAGCTGCTTTTGCTTGGGCTTCACGAAAGGCTCTTTGGAGTTAGACGAGGACGTCTGGGTGCTGTAATCTTTGGGGGGAAGACCGATGCTGGCTCTTGGTGGGATGCATGGCTCCTATTCTTATTTTTATCCGGTGTTGTTCTCAGTTAACGTTAGCGCTGTGTATCACGACTGCCCAGGAGTGCCGGGCAGGGCTGTGTCACCAGAGCAACGCGAGCGGTTTAACCCTTCCGTGAACACCTGCCTAGACCGCGGCACCCAACCTCACCACGAACAGAACAGGGACGGGAGGGGCCGCCCGAAGGCGACAGCCACCTCCCAGCACCACCTCACCCAGCTCAGCCCAGGGAATTTTGAAGACCTTGTCTCAAAATACAAAATAAATACAGGATATCTAGGTATAAAGTGTCCCAAGGGCCAGGGATATAGCTTAGCAGCACAGCGCCTGCCTGGCAAGCACAAGGTCCTGAGCTTGATTCCTAATACCCACAAAAAAGTGTCCCACGCAGGTGAACCAACTGAGGCCCACATGAGACCCAAGAGCTGAAGGACTGAGGGATGTGGTGCTCAGAGGGCCCCGTTTTTGGCCTGCCCCAGGTACAGGAAACAGCTCCAGGGTTTTCACAAAGTGACGGCAGCTGCCATCCTGGATGAAGCTTGGAGCAAGTTCAGACTGTGGCAGCCGCTGGCGCAGCAGGAAGCGCCGGGGGCAGTGTGTTCCACTGCCAGGCCCTGGAAGGCGTGGCTGGAGACCAGGTGTGGGCAGAACCAGTTCAGGAGGTTTTGTAGCCCGAGCACACGTTTGGTTAGGGCAGCCGTACCGCTCACCGCCTGAGCCACTTGGCAGGCAGAGGTGTCCCTGTTCCCGGAGTGCCAGGTCTCCGGCAGGCAGACTCGGATGCCGGGTCTGTGCTACAGCCGCAGCGAGGACCACAGCAGGACCCTCACCAAGATGTCCAGCAGCAAGCAAGGAGAGGACCGGGCTCCTCCGGGCCCAGGGAGGAAGGAGTGGCACCCAGTGGGCCCACCTGTGGCCGGGGAAGGAGGGACCCCCGCGCCCAGGCCCTGCAGCAGGCAGGGCAGGGTTTCATTCTCCTGGGTGCCTTCCGCCCTGGCTTGATTTCTCCATCTGCTCTGGGCCAATTTTACACCACTAACTATGAATGTCAATAACAGTTACTTGGGAGAGAAGCTCAGGCCCAGTGTTGCATCCTTTATATTTCCCAATATTTAAAATTAATGATAGCAGGGCTGGGGAGATAGCTCAGTAGACTGGCAAGCTGCTGCCAGCAAGCTACTGGCAAGCATAAGGGCCTGAGTTCAAACCCCGGTTCTGCAAAAAAAAAAAAAAAAAAAAAAAATTTAAAACATAGATAAATAAAATAAAATTAATGATAGCCGGGCGTGGTGGCGCACACCTGTAATCCCAGCACTTGGGAGGCTGAGGCAGGAGGATCAGTGCGAATTCAAGATCAGCCTGGGGGCCGGCGAGATGGTTCAGTGGTCTAAAGCGCCTGCTTAGGAGGGCTCAGGCAACTGCGGGGACTGCAGTTCGATCCCCGGCACCACATGCTGCACCAGC
>PVKN010000269.1:52138-70179 GCA_004027915.1 Capromys pilorides | reverse complement strand
GTCTTAGCTACTCTTCTCTCGTTGCTGGGAGAAACACCTGACACTCCAGATGAGGGAAGGAAAGGTTTATTTAGCTCACAGTTCCTGGAGGTTTCAGTCCATATTCAGCTGGCTCCGAGAGAGGCACATGGCAGAGCACAACCTTCCATGGTGGCAGGCAAGAGCAAGAGCACTGGGAGAGGTAGCAGCAGCACAAGCAGCTCACTTCTCTTCCTCCCTTACACTGAAATGCAAATCCCCTGCCCCAAGGGAGGTGCAGCACCCATTTCCACAATAATCAATTACAAATTCCAGAAGCTTCCCCATGACTGCGTGAGGCTTTGGGGGAACACCTAAACACAAACCATAACAAGGTGCCAGTGTTTGTGTTTTCTTATTTGTTTGTTTGTTTATGTTGTGGCCAGCTCAGCCTGCCCTGGGGTGGGGCTGACACCAGCATGTGGTGCTCGGGGTGGAACTGCGGTCCCTACAGTTGCCTAAGCTTGCCTAAGCAGGTGCTTTAGACTGCTGAGCCATCTCGCCGGCCCCTTGTCTGTGTTTTCTACAGGTCCCAGTATTTACAATTAACGAAGGTACTGTAGAGCATGTGGTAAAAGTTAAAAGGGGAAGGGTCCTCAAAGCTGAGAGGCCGTTGACTCAGCAGTCTCACTTCCGGGGGTCCAGAATTAAAGGGCGGTGGGCAGCAAGTTCTCAAGCACCCCAGACCCACAGCCACGTCCAGTGTGGCCAGTGTCATGGGTACGGGTCGCTGAGGACGGGGCTGCTGGCATCCCACTGTGATCCTCGATGCCTCACCCTACCCCGCCCAGGCGGTCCCCGTGGTCACATTGTGGCCAAGACTTCAGGCCTGTCCCCCTAAGGACAAGAGTCCCCGCTGTCCCCTCCCTCCCCCTTGAGGCCAGCTGACGCCTGTGGGATTTCGTTCAGAGGAGCAGCTGTGCGACTGAGACTTCTCCAGCGCAAATTTCCCTGGCACAGGGAACAGGGTGGCAGCTGCCGTCCTGTGGCGGAGTGTCAGGGGCTCCCCAGTACCAAGTGTGTGCTCGCTGAAACGAGAGCTCAGGAACCCCAATACCCAGGGCAGGGCCACTGGCGGGGCGCTTAGGGGACACAGGGGCCCAGCTGCCTGGCGCTGGGGGAGGGGTGGACTCGAACTACGGCGGGACCCTGATTTCCGTGTTAGGGATCCGCATTGTGGGGGTGAAATCTTTGTTTATTTTCTGGTACTAGGGATTGAGCCCAAGCACTGAGCTAGACAGGAGTTTAGGACCAAGTAACAGGTTATTGGGCAGCGAGGAAAGAGCAAAGACGCCTTTATTAGCTCCATAGGCAGGGAGAGGATGAGGGCGGATGGGGCAGACGGAGCCTCGGCCTGAGACGAGAAAGCTGGGGCTTTCGTGGACTTTTGTTAGCGATGGGTCTTATGGGCAGCAGTGGGGGCGGCGGGGGCTCTGCAGGGAAGCAGACCGGAGGGGGAGCCTGGTTTTTTTTTGTTTTGTTTTTGTCTTGTTGAGAGAGGGTCTCCTATGCAGTTCAGGCTGGCCTTGAGCTCACTTTTGTAGCCCAGGCTGGTCTCAAACTCACACGGATCCTCCTGCCTCAGCCTCCCAAGTGCTGGGATTACAGGCGAGCGCCACCACGCCTGGCAGGGGGAACCTTTATTAACTCTGAAGACACAGAGAAAATGACGGCAGGGAGGTTGGCAGATCCTGCAACCCGAGAGAGGTGGCCTGAGACTTCACGGACCTCGGCTAGGCTCCGAGCCTGAGAGGCGGGGTCAGGACACACTCGGAGCCGGTGGGAGGCTCCCTTGTGTGGGCGGGGAAGGTAAACGCAAGGCTACCCCGGGCTGGAGCCTGGAAGGAGGAGGAAGTGATCCTTGGGAAGATAAACCGCGGGGATTCAACCGTGCCGGATCAGGGCCTTGATAAATTGGCAGTCTGTACTCCGCCGTGAGGCATCAGTTAGGGGTGGAATCGGAGGAGGTTGTTTAGAAACCTCTCAGGAGCCGATTGGGGGCTTTCCGTGAGCGGCCGGAAGGGTGAAAGGAAATTGCACCCTGCGCTGGGTTGGAGAAGAAGCGGGGAGGTGGTCTCCGGGAAGATAAGCTGTTGTTTTAAGAGTTTCAGCCATATTTGATGACCACCATAATGGTTCAGCAATTCATACTAAGGTCAGATACTAGGGCCAGAACCTATCATTAAGCCATATTCCCAACCTCACCCCACTTTGTTGGAACGGGGTCCTGCCAAGTTGCCCTGGCAAGTCTTGAACCTGTGATCCTCCAGCCTCAGCCTCCCAAATGGTGTGGATTACAGCCCTCTGTGTAGTTTGGGGATGAAATGTTACCACTGAACATTGTTTAGTTTTTTTCTGTGTGTGTGTGTGTGTGTCTGAGACAGGGTCTCCCCATGCAGTGCAGGCTGGCCTTGAGCTCACTCTGTGACCCAGGTTAGTTTCGAACTCACAGTGATCCTCCTGCCTCAGCTTCCTGAGTGCTGGGATTACAGACGTGCACTATCACGACCAGTGCTTGTTATTTATTTCAATGCTGTGTTGAGAGTAAAATCCATCTCCAGCTCCGTTCAGGCCAGCAGCGTTGCAGTAAGTTTCCAGGGACCTGGAGCGTTGTGTATAATGGGGGTGGGGTGGGGAGGGGGAGGAGGAAGACAGAGGGAAGAGCCGGCTCGGAAGCCTCCAGCCCAGGTTCCGAGGACTGGAAAGGAAACCCGAGCAGGCCTCCTGGCTTGCGGTCTGGGGCAGGGATTCTCCGAGCCTTCTGTCCTCTCTGCGTCCTCAGCTGGTGGGCTGAGGCCCACCCACAGGAGGGTGACTCATGTGCTTCCCTTAATCTGCTGCCAGCTTAAATATCAGCCACCCCTAAAAATCTCCTCTGGGCAACATCGCTGCAGGGCTGTCAGCTGCTAAAGCGCTGCAGACCCCGTGGGCGTGGCCCAGGCCCCTACACTGGGACCGAGAGGCTGGACCTACACAGAGCTCAGCTGTGGTGACTGAGGTGGACCTGAGCAGCCACAGCTCCCGCCCGGCTCATCACCTGCCTGCCACAGGCCGCCACAGCTGCACCTTGCTCCCCCCAAGCCGTGAGTGTCGGAGTGGAGGGACTGGGGTCGCTGGCTCCTAGGAAAGGGATCTTGGTTTTTTTTTTTTAATAAACCTTAATTTTTTTAAAATTTTAATAAGAAATAACAATATGATAGTTTCAAAACACATTAGTAGTGCATTCATAATAATTGATACATTGAATATTGTTGTCCTCATAGTAGTTATACAGAGCACAGGATATAGACGTGATAAATTTTCTAATCTATATTGGTAGGGGAGGAAAAAAAAAATTTATCTTCTCTTTGTACAAAGAGGGAGTAGTTGTATACATAGTCCAACGTTCCATAATTGTAGTGGGATACCGGTGAAACTGGCATGTTGGAGGGTGTTGGTTTAAGCCTCTCAGAGCTCGTCATACTAATTTAGCTCTGTGTTCTATGCCTCATACGTAGTTAAGCTTTTCTGCTGGGTGATCAAGGGCAAGTTAAGGCCAGACCTGTATAATAGATCATTCATCTTTTGTATCTTCCAGGGTCAAATTCCCTCAGGATTAACTTTGGAACCATATACAGTGCTTTGTAGAGCTGTTGCCAGTGTCAGGATGAGTCATGGCCATTGCTTGACCAGTTTGCTCTCTGTGAAAGCCTGAGAGAATGTCCTCTCTCTAGGTGACTCTCCTTAGGCACACTATACTTCATTTATCCTTTTCCTTTGAGGTCCCTTAATCTCTTTGAACAGAAAATTTGGGAAACCACTGAGTTCTAGGATGACACAGCACAGGTTCTCTTATGTCCTGAGTCCTCACTGACCTTGAGGGGCTAGGGTCAAAATATTGGCTATCCTCGTAGCCCTTCTTTTTCTCCAATTTTTGGTCTGTTGATTTACATTCTCAACCCTCCAGCAGAGAAGCTTCATGATACTATTACTCTAGAACATAGGTAATTGAGCTTAACATCACTATCTTTCTGAGTATCAAACATCTTAGACTTATCTTGCAATTGATATTTTCTGTCAATCATTGATATTCTAATAAATCTCTTTAGAATTTGATAAAAGCATTTACACATTTTACACAGACATTTAGAAATCCAAGGATGTACAAAATTGTAGTCTGTCAAGCATGTGGCATTTTGCCTAGTCTCTTACACTCACTTAATACCCTTTTCTGTTAACCAACCATTTACTTAAGAGAGAGTATAGCAGTGAGTTTACATTGGAAGCAGTACACACCTAAAAGACCCGAACGACATGCATTCCAAGCATAGTTCCAGTGTTGCACGCTGCTATCATCAATGTGAAAAACTTTTTGAAGGTTCCTAGGACCAATATCGAATTCATCCTGTGTACGTAAGTGTATGGTTTTGCTCCCTCTATGTTTCCTCTCTTTTCTGCTTCCTGTCATTTCGTTGTTTAATCCATAAGACTTTGATTTCCATTCAGCTGTGTTATGCCTTTCCATTTTTGTTTCATCTTTAGATTTCTTACACTAGGGAGACTATACGACATTTACACATGTAGGTCTGGTTTATTTCACTCATGAGTACATGTTCAATATGCATCCATTTAGGAAAGGGCTCTTGTGCCAGGGCACAGCACTGGCCCTCGAGGTCTCAGGAGCAAGTCAAGGACAGTCTGGGCCAGCCTGAGATCCACCTGCGCATTTCCGGGAAGTCAGGCTGCTCCTCACCTGACCAGTGAGCTCCTGTTCAGGAGACAATATCCGTGTGACCACAGAAGCAGAGGCCACGCTGCTGTAGCTGTAAGCCAAAACATGCCAGGAAATGCAGCGGCCACCAGCAGTTGGGGACAGGTGGCTCGGAGGCCCAGGAAATCCAACTAGTTGGGCAAGCTGTCCATCACAAGTGACAGGACGTAGTGACCCTCACCCACATGGCTGCAGTATAGCTTCGGCTTCTCAGGACGTCAACTTTTTTTTTTGTCTTTTTGAGACAGGGTCTCGCTATGCACTTCAGACTGGCCTTGAGCTCACTTTTGTAGTCCAGGTTGGTCTCAAACTCACACTGATCCTCCTGCCTCAGCCTCCTAAGTGCTGGGATTACAGGCGTGCACCACCAAGGACCTCACTTCTGATGTGCAGGAAGGAAAAAGGGATGACAGAAGGGCTTCCTGCATCCTACAAGGCCGGCCCCGCAGCCCCGGTGAAACAGTCATCTTCAGTGTCCTGGATGGTGTGGGAGCCTCGGGCTGCACGGCTGGGCGACGGCCCCAGCGTGTCCACTGCTGCGTGGCTCATGACCCCCCTGGGCGCTGGGAAACTGACTTCCTCAGCTCTCTCAGCCTCCACCCTCACCAAACATTTGTCTGAGACATTATCGAGGAAACCGGTTGGGCTCGGACATGCTTGTGCAGGACATATATGGGGGCAGAGGCCCTGGAGCCAGGCTCAGCCCGGGCCCCACAGCCTGCTCCTGGGAGCTCTGGCTCCTGCCTGGACTCCTCACCGATCACTCACACCAGCGGCTGAGAGGGCCTGTCAGGCACGGTGGCTCACGCCTGCGGACCCAGCACTCAGGAGGCTAAAGCAGGAGCATCGGTGGGAGGTCCAGGCCACCCTGGGCTATGTAGTAAGACCCTGTCCCAAATCTGGCTGTGCCCCCTTCCCCAAATGCTGCTAAGCTTTGCCCATCTGGATCAGCTGGGGCTCCAGACCTAATGGAAAGCAGCAGAACCAGCACCCTGGGA
This sequence comes from Capromys pilorides, assembly GCA_004027915.1. NCBI lineage: Eukaryota > Metazoa > Chordata > Mammalia > Rodentia > Capromyidae > Capromys > Capromys pilorides. The sequence continues at coordinate 64,413 of PVKN010000269.1, read as the reverse complement.
GGGTCCCCTGCAGCCCAGAGGTGCAAGTGGGCATTTGCAGGGGCCTTCCAAGCCATTTCCGCCGTGGACCCCACTGTCCCCAAAGCGCCCAGGCTCCAGGCCTGTGTCCTCTCCCACATACTACTGTCCCTCCGCCCCTCCATCCCTTGTCCTCTCCACATTCCAGTTGCTCCCCAGGTGCAGCAAGGGTCCCGCCTTCTCCTCCGCTGCCCTAACCCTGCTCCATTGCCTCTCCCTTCTGCCTCTGCCAGGCTGCAGACTCAGATGCGAATCTGACCTACCATACGTCACCCAGCCCAGGGCTCTGGTCAGGACCTGTGGCCAGACACCAGGGGTCACCTGGGCGCAGACGGTTGGCCTGAGCGCCTCCCTGCCCCCGACTCCAGAGGACAGAGATGAGTCATTTCCTCAGACCTGAGCCTGCCTGCTACACAGCATTCCAAAGGCTTTCTCAAAAAACATTCAACTTTCCCTGGCGCCAGATTCCCTGGAGACCTTTCTGGCCTCCCCAGTGGCCTGGTGTTAGGGCGGCTCTGTCAGAAGTTGGGGGACAACACCCCTTACCCTTCCCATCCTGGAGGTGAGGACCTGAATGCTCATTAGCAGGAGACTGTCGCTCTGGTTCTTCATCTGGCCTTTTGTTGCTGGACACGGGGCCTCTGTGTCCAGGCACCTGGACACCAGACTGGCAGCCAGGGCTGGGCTGTGGAGTTCTGAGACCAGGCTAGAGGCCCCATCAAGCGCGAAGCTGGTGTGGAGTCCACCCTGCAGCCAGGTGGAGCCGCCACCCCCAGCTCCTGTGAGCCGTGGACATCAGGAAAAACCACCGCACTGCCATCCACTTCCACCACCCTGTTCTGCTTTATGGTCCCAGGACCCCATGGCATCTTGTGGCAGGGCCCAGGGACCCCAGATGCGCAAGCTTGTAGGATGGGAAGGAAGGTAACTCCCAGGTGGCCAGGGACAGAGAGCTGTGACTCACAGTCTGCTGTAGGGTAGGACCTAGCTTTATTTAAATTTTATTTATTTATTTGTTTGCTTGTTGTGTTTGTTTGTTTCTTTATTTATTCATTTTGTGGCTGGCTCAGCCTGCCCTGGTGGTGGCGCTGGTGCAGCATGTGCTGCCGGGGATCGAACTGCAGTCCCCGCAGTTGCCTGAGCCCTCCTAAGCAGGCGCTTTAGACCACTGAACCATCTCGCCGGCCCCAGGACCTAGCTTTAGAGATCCCCAACCGGGGCACATTTGAATACAGTGCAGGCCACTCTGGGAAATCGGTTCCTGCCGACGTGGCAGGGTCAGGAGGCAAAGATCAAGCAGGTCCTACTGATGCAGGAAGGAAAAACTGATCTGGGGTGGATGACCTCCAATAGGAAACCTCCAATGATGGAGGGAAAACCGATCCCAACCTGAAAAGTACCTGGAACGAGTTCATGTTCTCTAAAACCAAAGAATGAATTTTAGGAACAAGAAAGCGCCTATCTGAGAGAGCTACAGGCGGCGGGTCCCAAATGGGTATCCCTGGGAAGCTGTCTCTTCCAAGAACTTTTATAGAGGAAAACCATGTGGTAAGGCGGGTTTAAGGTTAAGAAGACGTGAAAACTCGCTTAGGTGGACATGAGGTGGGACAAAACTGGTCAACCAATGAGATTACAAGCACCATTGCTCAGGTAAAATAGATTGAATCCAATCTTTTCCTGTTGGGGTTGGGTTAGTGACCCAATTGGGTTCTTTCAACGTGATTGATACCTACTTAGAATATCAATTCCTGGAGCCAGGGCGATAGCTCCGTGGCACAAGTGCCTGCCTGGCAAGTGCAAGGTCGTGAGTTTGAACCCCAGTCCCACAAAAAAAAGAACATCAATCCCTGATGCCCATCCCTACGGAAGTATGTAGTTGTTTTTGTGTACTCTTGCCTTGAGATCTGGCCCACGGAGGAGGAGTGTCTGTCTCTAGTTGTAAAGGCACCTTGTCTTCCACATCGTCCTTGAGGGCCTGGCCCTGTCCGACTGCCTATAATATTTCTGTCTCATTCGGGCTGCCTACAACACTACCTACGCTTCGTAGGACCAGGCATTTCCGGCTGTGTCCACTCTACCAGCCATGACTGTGAAGCTCTACTCTGTGAGGAGGCCCTGAATGGGCCACTGTGGCTTCTGCCAGTGTGTGTTTCTAATGAAATTTTCTGAAAGAAGGACACAGGAAGTGTGAACTTGAGATTCCTGCTCGGAGTCAGCCTGGTCCTGTGGCCCTGGAGGCCACGCCCTACCTGCTGGTCAGAGTCTCGCTATGCAGTTCAGGCTGGCCTTGAGCTCACTTTTATAGTCCAGGCTAGTCTCAAACTCACGCCCATCCTCCTGCCTCAGCCTCCCAAGCACTGGGATCACAGGTGTGCGCCACCACGTCCGCGGTGGAGTACCGTTCAGCCAGACAGAGGAGCAAACTTGTGGCATTTGCAGAAAGTAGATGGAAACCCATAGCGCCTTGTTAAGTGAAATAAGCAGAGTGCAGAAGCTACCTGTCACGTGTCTTCTGTGACATGTGGGAGAGGAGAGGGAGGTGGAGGGCAGCCGTGGACGTGGCAGGGAAACATAAAGAAGAGGGGACTGAGAGGTGGCTGCCAGGTGAAATGATGGACCAACATCCTGACCTGCCCAGTCTGCCAAACGAATCCTCCAGCTCCGTAACCACCACGCCCTGGTGGAAAGTGCCGGCGGCGTGGCTGTGCTCCACCAGCGCCCTGCTTAGGCCCCTCCAGGACCCACGCTGAGGAGATCGACCCTCAGGGCCAGGAAAGTGCGATAAGCAGGAGCTGGAGGACCCACTGGAGGAGACGCTGGGACAGGTTTCAAACATTTTTTTTTTTTTTTTTTTTTTATATTGAGGATTGAACTCAGGACCTTGTACTTGCCAGGCTGGTGCTTGTGCCACTGAGCTATCTCCCCGGCTCTCTGGGACAGGTTTCAAACCCCGGCCCTGGCCCTTGGAGCTTCGAAGCCACCCCTTTATCTGCTGTGCCTGCGAGGGGTGGGGAGGGCTTAGCTGCTCCCCAAGTAACCAGACTGCTCTGAAGAGGGATTTTGTGTCCCGGACACACCCAGGACGTCCCCTGCGCGGACATTTCGTCAGGCCTTGCCCTGAGGCCTGCACATTCTGAAATCCAAGGTGGGGCCGGGAAGGCTGGCTGATGACTCCATACTCGGCAGCCCATGGGTGCAAAGACCCCGTGCTCCCCGGAAGGGAGGGCTCATCCGTGACTCAGCCGTGAGCCCCGCACCGGCAGGGCAGGGGACGCTGCCTGAAAGGCCCGCACATGCCTGGCCCGCCCCACCCTCTGTGTCAACAAGGCTGGCCCCATAAAGCCGCTGCCAGGGCCTCCCGGGCAGCATTTCCTCCTCCGCTTTGCCAGCCCCAGCGCCAGGCAGCAGAGCCAGCACCATGACGGAGCTGGAGACGGCCATGGGCCTGGTCATCGATGTCTTCACCCGCTATGCGGCCGGTGAGGGCAGCAAGCAGACCCTGACCAAAAGCGAGCTCAGGACGCTGATGGAGAAGGAGCTGCCCAGCTTCCTGAAGGTGAGGCTGCAGGGGCGGCTCCCAGGAGGGAGGCGGTGGGGCGCCGCTGCCCTCCGGGACCCACCTGGGGGCCGTGGCGGGCGCTGGAGCAGCCTGCAGGCCCGCACCCCAGGCCTCTCCCTGCAGGGCTGGGTGGGGTGGCGGCATTCAAATCGGAGCACGGGGTTTGGGCCAAACGGAGTGGGACGGGGGAGACCCATGGCCCAGAGCCAGGAGCCTCCCTGGGGACCTCGGAGACGGCAGGGAGTCACAGGCCTGTAGCTTCCACCCTGGAAGTTCGAGAAACCCCGAGCAGGTCTAAACGGAGCCCTCACTCCCCCCCTATGTCTCCCCCACCTCACCCTCCTAGGGCTCGGGGCTGTGGCCCCTGGCTGAAAAGGAAGCCCGCGGTGTTCACTCAGGCAGAACTCCAGGGAGGAACAGAGCGTCCGAACGTTAGGGTTCTGGTTTTCAAATACGAATGCAGCGAGGCACTCTTTTTTTTTTTTTTGAGACAGGATCTGGCTTTGTAGCTCAGGCTGGCCTTGATCACTGCCACCCTCCTGCCTCAGCTTCTCAAATGCTGGGATCACAGGCATGGGCCACCAAGCCTGGTTAATTTTTAATTTTGAGTCACACACTTGTGAAGCCTCCAACCTCAGCTCCTAGAGTTTCAATTTTTTTTTTTTTTTTTTTTTGGCGGGACCGGGGTTCAAATTCACGACCTTGCACTTGCCAGGCAGGCACTTGTGCCACGGAGCTATCTCCCCAGCCCCCAGCTCCCAGAGTTTTGGATTTGGGGAAGTGGACCACATTGCCCACTGAAAATTTGCTGGGTTTTTCTTTTTGGGGGGTGGGGGGTTAAGGGCGGTGACACAAGGTCTCCCGATGTAGTTCAGGCTGGCCTCGAGCTCACTTTGTGGCCCAGGCTGGTCTCGAACTCCCCATGATCCTCCTGCCTCAGTCTCCTGAGTGTGAGGATTAGAGGCATGCGCCACCACGCCCAGATTCCAGGGCGCAGCTTTGAGAACCAGCGCCCAAGCCAAGGGGTCTTCAGGCTGGGTGCCCTCCCCAGCCCTCCCTCCTAAAGGTCCTCAAGCCTAGCAGTGTTGGAGAGAGTCAGACAAGGACATCTCCCTGGGGGCGGGGAGCACCGGTTCCTCAGCGCCCAGCCGCCCTCGCTCACCCCGGCTTCCCACACCCCAGGCGTCGCGCAGCTGCTGCGGCACAGCCCTGGCTCTGGCTGACGGCAGCGCGGTCTGGCATGTGGGCACGGGGTGTCCACTGCGGAATTCCTAGTGTTCCCTCCGTCCTGCATTCTGCCCTCGCCCAGCAGCTGTGTGGAACGCCTCCCCAGGGAGCACAGCGGCAGCCCCAGCCCTAGGGACGCCCAGCCCTTCGGTCCCGGGCTGGGTGCCCAGCGCGCCCCCCTGCTGGCGAGATGCCGCGCTGCGCTGTGGGCGGACCCTGGGGAGGACGGTGCTGGGACCCAGGCTGTCTCAGCAGCAGCAGCAGCAGCAGCAGCAGCAGCAGCAGCAGCAGCAGCAGGCGGCCTGACCATCTCAGCGACCTGGGACCATGGGGCTCAAGCCAGGTGGCCTACCTAGCAGATGGCAAAATCGGGGGTTCTGTGCTCTCTCCTGGGGCTCAACCCTTCTGGCGTGACCACTGGCAGGTCCCTTGGGCCTCTTGGGACCCTGCGGCTCTCCGGGCCTCACTGTGACACAGGGATGCACCCTCCTTGCCCAGGGGGCACCCGTAAACTCAGCGGGGCACAAGAAGCTGGGCATCAGTCATCTGGGGGGCAGTCGTGTCGTGAACCCCAAAGCAGCCCCCGCTGCGCAGAACTCCCTCCTGCACAGCACCCCAGGATTCAAATGGGGCCGAAACACTGAGAGGCGGGCGCTGCCTGTCTGGCGCCGCGGCTGGGCCTGGCACTGCGCTTTGTGCCAGTGCCTGGGACCACGTCCCTCCAGCATGGGGCCTGGCTCAGGCTGAGCCCTGCATGACAACTCTGTCCCTGACTCCGGGCTTCTCTTTCCAGGGCGGAAAGGATAAGGACGTTGTAGACAAACTGCTCAAGGACCTGGACGCCAACGGAGACGCCGTGGTGGACTTCAGCGAGTACGTGGTGTTCGTGGCCGCACTCTGTGCTGCCGGTCATAGTTACTTTGTGAAGGAAGCTGGATCCGGATGAAGCCCGGGCTGCAGACTCCAGCCCGAGGTGTGCGCAGGGGCTGGGAGCCCTTCCCTGGCCTCCCGGAAGCCCTGCTGGCCATTCCGTCCCTGGCCTGAGCTGCTGCTGGTGTCTCTGATCAATAAAGGCTCGTGAAACTGTCTTGGTCTTAGAGAAGCTGGTCATTTCCTGGAAACCTCGGTGTCTTCCTCCCATGAAAGCAGTTTGCCTCGGGGTCCAGCCTGACATCACTACCGAGAGCCCTTCCCTGTCCTCGTGGAGGCCCGGGAAAGTTATACTTGTAATTCCCTGGAAGTTACTGGCGCTCTACTAAGTTCATTCCAAGCTACCACTTCAGTGTAACTCACGTCAAGAATAAAGACCCCAGGGCTGGCAAGATGGTTCAGCGGTCTAAAGCGCCTACTTAGGAACGCTTAGGCAATTGAAGGGACTGTGGTTCGATCTCCTGCACCACATGCTGCGCCAGACGTCTGCCACCCCCAAGGCGGGCTGAGCCGGCCTTAAAATAAAAATTAAAGAAAAAGAATAAAGGCCCAAGGCATATACGTAGTTACGGGGCGCCAAGGGGTCCTAAGGCCAGCCACAATGCTAGTTATCCAGAACAAAGGCTTCAACCAGGGTTGAACCTAGGCTTTATGAATTTGTGAAGAAATCAGTGGCTTAGGGCCGGGGAGAGAGCTCAGGGCCGCAAGGGCCAGATCCTGAGTTCTAGCCCCGGTCTGTCCCCAACTCCCCACCCTCACTCCCCCTCCCCGCAAAAAAGAAAACAATGGCTTGAGAATGACTGTAAGAACGGCAGGAAGCAGGTGAGGGGCCCCTGGGCTAGGTGGGAGGCCTGGGGTCACCGCTGTGGAATGCAGAGGGGAGGAGCCGCGGGGTGAGTCATCGCATTGCACAGCCGAGATAGGATCAGTCTGGGGTCAGCGCTTCAGCTCCCACCTGCAATCTTGGAAGCCCGAGTCAGAGCTGAGAGGTTTTCAACAGCTAAACCCAAAACTCTGGTTTCTCTTCAGATCGTATAAATCTTTCGCCTTTTACTAAACCGAAGAGATAGTAAAGATAAAAGAAGCCGGGATGAACTCTAAAGACAGGGAGAGGATCAAAGGCGGGCGGGCGGGAAAATCCTCTGGCCTGAGACAAAGAAAGCTGAGGTTCTTTTGGACTTCCGGAGTGAGAGGGTCGGTTTCAGTTACATGTAAGGAGCTGAGGGGGGTCTCCTGTGTGTGGAAGGGTGAGAGGAAACTATCCAGGGCTGGAGTGGGGAAAGAGGAGGAAGAAGTGGTTGTTGGAAAGGTAAGCTGTTGTGTTAAGGGCTTCAGCCATGTTCGATGGCCAAGGTAAAAATGTAGCAGTTTATTTTATACCAGGGCCAGAACCTATCAACAGCCTCTATCTCGAGGCTGAATTCTCCTGACAGCACGGAGCAGGGCTCTCCACCCCACCCGGCTCACACAGGTTTTATTTGGAAGCTACAGGGGCAGGGTAGCAAAAAAACCCAAAACAAACAAAAACCAGCCAGAATTGCATAGTGAGACCCTGTCTCAAAAAGACAAAAGAAAAAAGGAGTAGCTACAGGATTATTAGGGTCTATGTAAGATTTACTTTAATTCCCATCACAGCCTCTAGGAAGTTCCCTATTCATCCTTTCGTCACTCTTGTCCACTGAAGGGGGGGATCTGCAAGCACCAGAGTCACGAGCAAGGTCACCGAGTAAGGTCCCCTCCCTGCCCACCCCCTGGACAGCTCGGGGCAGTTGCTGCAGAGGACCTGAGTGAGCCGCAGGGACCCGCGGCCTGCTGTCCATGCTCAGAGTCACAGTGTCCGTCAGTCTGTCCCTGGGCCCACCATGTTTCCAAAAGCAACACAGCCAAATGATGCAGTACTACTTTTGCCACACACAACAAACACACAAACACACAAGCACACACATAAATCAGCGTAGGTGGAGAGAGGGCAGGAAGGGCCACACCCCACGGGACAGTTTTCAGGCCCAAGTTTCAGGAAGCTGCCACAGCCCCGCAGGAAGGCGGCTCACTAGCACAGCCACGGTTAGGGCCTCCCAGCTAGGTCCCTCCCAACCTGAAGAGACCAGTTAGTGCAAACAGGAAAGTCCTCTCTCTCAGCCTGAAGGACAGAAATAAATGTTTGTCAAGATGGCCCCCGGCCTGGTCCTTGGGCTTCAGGGAAACCTGGAAATCCACAGAACGACAGCTGTAAACCAGCAGATGCCACTGTCCTCCTGTGCGTCCCTCCCCCAGAGAGGCTCCAGACCTCCATGACCCCCAGAAGCCTCACATTTCCACCTTCCTCGTGGGATGCGGCTCCCATGCCCAGGCTTGAAGGCGGGCTCCCCTCCTCTCTTCCCTTGTTCATGACCAGGGGCCTCCTTGGGCTTGACCATCGCTGTTTGCTCCAATCCTGCCTGTCCTAGCGGTCTCGGCTGCTCCTCGGCACCTAGGCTGACAGTGACCAGACCTGGCTTTAGGGCTCCTGTCACTGAGTATCCAGCACCCAGAGCCTCCTCTTAGGCTCCCCAGAGAGGAAATGGGATCCCACAGTTCTGAGGTAGGAAGCTGGGCCTGGCTTCCTTCCTCTTCAGGAAGAGGATGGGCTTTTGTGGGAGGGGGAGTCCCGTGTGACTGGATGGGAGCAGTCGGATATGCTATGCATCAAGAGAGGATGTAAGTTGGGCCTGGGAGATAGCTCAGCAGAAAAGCACATGCCTGGCAAGCAGAAGATGTTGAGTTCAATCCCCAGTACTGCAGAGAGAGAGAGAGATTGTGACAAGGGTGGGGGCACAGGGCATCTGGCACCTCGTCCTTCCCAAGTGGAGGCCACAGCCAAAGAGCACAGGTGCCACCTCCTCGCCACCCACCAGGCCGCACATCTGGCGGAGAGGAAAGTGGGGCTTCAACCAAGGAGTGCTCAGCTCTTCGGGCTCTTTCATTGTGACACAGGTCTCATTGTTCAGTCTGTCCTTGCCCTTGCAATCTTCCTGCCTCAGCCTCCCAAGTGCTGGGGTTACAGGCATGCATTACCACACCCAGCGAGAATGTTTTTATTGTGGTAAACCTTCATAAGTTTTTTTTTTTTTTTTGGAACCAGGGATTGAACTCAGGGCGTTGTGCTTGCCAGGCAAGCACTTATTCTACTGAGCTATCTCCCCAGCCCTAAACCTCATAACTTTATTTTTATTTTTGCAGTACCAGGGATGGAACTCTGAACCTTGTACTTGCCAGGCAGGCGCTTATGCTGCTGAGCTATATCCCCAGCCTGGTTTTTTAACCTTATAACTTTATTTATTCATTTATTTATGCAGGACTGGGGTTTGAACTCACGACCTTACACTTGCCAGACAGGCACTTGTGCCACGGAGCCATCTCCCCAGCCCCTTACCTCATAACTTTATATTTACCATTTCCAAGAGGCTCGGCTGGTTGTTGTACAACCAGCTCTAGCCTCTGTCTTGTCAAAGCGAAACTGTAACGCCCTTTCCGCTCCAGTCCTTGGTTGACCTTATCGCACTTTGTCTCTGTGAATCCGTACCCTCTAGGAACCTCCTGAGTGGAGGCTCGGATCTTGTCCTTTTCTGACTGGTGTGTTTCATTCAGCTTAATGTCCTCAGGCCTGTCTTGCACTGTAGCAGGTGTCAAAATTCCCTCTCTTTTTCTGGCTGAATTGTATTCCACTGTGCGCGTACGTCTCATTTGCTGATCCATGAGCCTAAGGATAGACGCAGGCTGCCGACAGAACGTTTCTCGATGAAATATTCAAGCCATTAAATATTTCTCCCTGGTTCTGCCTGGGACAACTACGAGAGGCCAATTCCCAGTGGAGCCTGTAGATGGCTGGATTTCTGAGATCTTCCAGCTGGGCGATCACCGCCTGAGACCCAGGCTCTTCGGGGTCACCAGCGCCACCTGCTGCTGCTTCACAGAACTGCTCCCGGGCCCAACTCCAGGAGGCCAGAACGAGCCTGGTGCAGGGCAGGAGCCCTCTCTGTGCCTGAACTAGGGTGGAGGAATCACCCCCAGATACCCTGCTTAGGAGAGAAGCTGGCTTCCCCTACCTGTGGCACAAAGGTCTCAGTTCCTTGCTAACGGGCTTCTCCATGAAGCAGGTTACGGAAGCCGGGTGTGGTGGTAACCCCAGCACCTGGGAGGCTGAGGCAGGAGGGTCAGTGCGAGTTCGAGACCAACCTGGACTACAAAAGTGAGCTCAAGGCCAGCCTGACTGCATAGCGAGACCCTGTCTCAAAAAGACAGGAAGAAAAAAAAAAGCTGGTTACAGAAAAGGCAGCTAGATTTCCTCGGAACAAATGCTGTCATAGGCCATCATTTCATTCCAAGGAAAAACCAGCACTAGGACGCGAGGGGGTGGAGACCGTCGGGTCATCTTGAGGGCCAGCTGGCAGCTACAGTCTCCCTTCTGATTTCCAACGCTCCATGTCCTTCCAGCATGCAGGTCAACCACACCTGCTCCAATCCAAGCTTCCCAAAAGTTATTTTTATTTATTTTTATTTTTTTGGTGGGACTGGGGTTCAAATTCATGACCTTGCACTTGTCGGGCAGGCACTTGTGCCACGGAGCTATCTCCCCAGCCCCCCAAAAGTTATTTTTTAAAAAAATAATTCATGTGGGTTGGCAAGATGGCTCAGTGGTCTAAAGTGCTTGCTTAGGCAACCGCAGGAACTGAAGTTCGATCCCTGGCACCACATGCTGCACCGCCCTACCCCCAGGGCAGGCTGACCAGCCATAATATAATTTTTTTTTTTTTTGTGCAGGACCAGGGTTTGAACTCATGACCTTGTACTTGTCAGGCAGGAACTTGAGTCATGGAGCTATCTCCCCAGCCCCCATAATATAAAAAAATTAATAAATAAAAATAAAAAATAACTCAGGGGCTGAGGAAATAGTTCAATAGAATAAGTGCTTGTCTGGCAAGCACAAGGACCTGAGTTCAATCCTCGGTACCACAAAAAAAAAAAAAAAGTAACTCGTGTAGTTTTATGCATTAATATTCTATCGTAGCATCAACTCCAAGTGCAGAATCTTGTCTTCCCAATTAGGCCTCATCAGGTACAGAGGAGGCTCCCAAGCGTCGCACCTTAAGTCCAGCTCCTAGAGGGCAATTCTTCTTGCCATGTAAACACCTGAAGCTGAAAACATGATCTGCCCTGTGCATCCAATGAGTTTGTGGTCTGTAAAACTGAGGAATGGGTTTTAAGAACAAATGGCAGCTGAGAGCAGAATATTTATTGGAGGAAAGAAAGGCTATGTCTGAGAGGGGGACAGGAGGGGACCCAAGCAAGTTGACCGGGAAGCTGTCTCTTCCAGATATTTTTAGAGAGCAAAACCATGTGGGTCTAAGGTGGAGAAAATGAGAACTCGCTTAGGTGGGCATGAAATGGGACAAAACTATGGTCAACCAATGGTATTACAAATACCACCACTCAGGTAAAATTGATTATATCCACGACTGAATGGGGAAGTGAATCATGTAGCAAGCAGGCATTAATATAAAACAGGACTTTAGGGGCTGGGGAGATAGCTCCGTGGCACAAGTCCTGCCTGGCAAGTGCAAGGTTGTGAGTTCGAACCTGGGTCCCACCAAAAATAAAAATAAAAATAAAAAATAAAACAGGACTTTATTCAGTAGCCAGTAGCAGTTGGATTAGTGATTCTACCTGGCTTCCTCAGGGTGATGTTCAAATCCAGATGCTATCTTTAGAGGATTAAGATTTGTTCTATCTAGCCGGGCATGGTGGTGCACACCTGTAAACCCTGCACTTGGGAGGCTGAGGCAGGAGGATTGATGTGAGTTCAAGACCAGCCTGGGCTACAAAAGTGAGCACAAGGCCAGCCTGAACTGCATAGCAGGACCCTGTCTCAAAAAGACAAAAAATAAAAATAACACTTCCTTTTCAATGAAAGGTAGCATGGCTTGGGCTGGGGATATAGCTCAGTGGCACAGGTGCCTGCCTGGCAGGTGTAAGGTTGTGAGTTTGAGCCCCAGTCCTGCAAAAAAAAAAGAAAGAAAGAAAGGTAGCATGGCTTTGTTGATGGACAGGCTTCTCAGTCTGCTCTTGTAGAGGTTTGCAGAGTCCAAGCAGAACTGGTGCTGCACACTAGAACCCCAGCACTTAGGGGGCAGAAGTAGGAGGATCCCTGGGAGTTTGAGGCCAGCTGGCACCACACAGGGAGAGCCTGCCTCAAAGAAAAAGAAAAAAGTTTCAGGGGCCCAAAGGCCTATCCTTTCGTACCACCTCTGTCCTTTCTGTCCACACACAGTACAGGGCTTGTGCCATTATAGTTATCTTTAAAACTTTTTTTTTTTTAAATTTTATTTATTTATTTGTTTGCTTGTTGTGTTTGTTTGTTTCTTTATTTATTCATTTTGTGGCTGGCTCAGCCTGCCCTGGTGGTGGCGCTGGCGCAGCATGTGGTGCCGGGGATCGAACTGCAGTCCCCGCAGTTGCCTGAGCCCTCCTAAGCAGGCGCTTTAGACCACTGAACCATCTCACC
>PVKN010000269.1:0-52038 GCA_004027915.1 Capromys pilorides | reverse complement strand
CTTTAAAACTTTATAGGTTTTATTTTATTTTATTTTATTTTTTTTATGGCTGGCTCAACCTGCCCTGGGGGTGGGGCTGGCACAGCATGTGGTGCTGAGGGTCAAACTGCAGTCCCCACGGTCGCCTACGCTGTCCTAAGCAGGTGCTTTAGACCACTGAACCATCTCGAAAGCCCACTTTATAGATTTCCCATGCATTTTTTTCCCTGTCCACTTCATTGAGCCTTCATTGCATTACACAAAAGGCTTCACTTACAAATTCCTTCCGGGTAGGGCCATCTGTATTTTACACTTTTGCTGATAATGCTGAAGAACGAGTCCTTAAACCAGCTAAAGGTCCCACTTAATGAGGCTCTGAGCAGCTCACCCTGAAACCCTCTTAAACGATCAGATGGTCTGTGTGGTATTACCTGTGTGGTATTAGGAGACGTGGCCTTAGATGCTTCTGAGATTTTTTTTTTTTTTTTTTTTTTTTGGTCTTTTTGAGACAGGGTCTCGCTATGCAGTTCAGGCTGGCCTTGAGCTCACTTTTGTAGCCCAGGCTGGTCTTGAACTCACATCGATCCTCCTGCCTCAGCCTTCCAAGTGCGTGCACCACCACGCCCAGCTTTTTTCTGAGATTTTCAAGGATTCTGCAGTCATACCTCAACTTTGATCATGTATTCAGGAAGTGCCTTGGATACAGTTTTAGCTTAGATTTTCAATTTTTGCACCATTTGCAATCTGAAGAGGTTGCCAGCTATTTAGTCTTTTCTTTTTGCGGTATCAGGGATTGAACTCAGGACCTTGCACTTGACAGGTAAGCACTTATTCCACTGAGCTATCTCCTTGGCCCGAGATTGTGAGCTTTCGAAGTCATCAAAATCATGCCATATTTAGCAGACCTTGGTTTTGTCTTTTCTTCCGTACAGCAAAAAAAAGGAGGGGCGGGGAGTAATCCTGCGTGGGTGGACCGAGTTCCCAGCGATCACAGGGTTTCATAGCTATGCAGGAAAGCATACCTATGCGCATTTAGAGTTTATGCACTTTACTTTATTTCCCTCATACTTCTTACGGATTCTTGCGTGAACGCACCAATGGGAAACAGCCTCTAAGACACTCAGCAAGCACGGAAGTGCGGTGGGGGCGGCGGAAGCAGAGAAGCACTTGCGCATGCGTGGCGGCAGCCGGAAGCGGAGACGCAGGGGCGGAAGCTGAGTGAGCTCGGGGTGGAACGTAGGCGGGACTGCGCACCTGCGCCGGAAGTAGGGTCGTGCGTGCGTCCCACGGAGGCGGGGTCACGGACCCGGAAGCGCGGGCCATGGACGGTCGCCCGGGGGGCGGAGGGCCGCCGCTCGAGGTGTCCGCGGACGAGGCAGAGCCGCAGCTTGCTGCCTGGAGTGGGGACAGCGGCAACGTGTCGCAGAGCCACAGCAGCGCATCGGGGCCGTGGGAGGACGAGGGCGCCGAGGATGGCGCTCCCAGCCGCGACCTGCCGTTGCTGCGCCGCGCCGCCGCGGGCTACGCCGCCTGCCTGCTGCCCGGGCCCGGGGCGCGGCCCGAGGTGGAGGCCCTGGACGCCAGCCTCGAGGACCTGCTGGCCAGGGTGGACGAGTTCGTGGGTATGCTGGAGATGATTCGCGGCGACTCGTCGCACGTCGTCAGCGAGGGCGTGCCCCGGATCCACGCGAAAGCCGCGGAGATGAGGCGCATCTACAGCCGCATCGACAAGCTCGAGGCCTTCGTGCGCATGGTGGGCGGCAGCGTGGCCAGGATGGAGGAGCAGGTGGCCCGCGCGGAGGCCGAGCTGGGCACCCTGCCCAGAGCGTTCAGGAAGCTCCTGCACACCATCAGCGTGCCCTCCTTGTTTAACAAGTCGTCTCCCACGCGGACGCAGCACGCCACCTACGAGCCGCCCGTCCTGTTTCGGACCGAAGACCACTTTCCGTGTTGCAGCGACAGTCCCCAGCTCTGAGCGGCTGACCCAGCTGCAGGAGGACCCCAAAGCAGCATCTGGCCTGAGAATTAAAAAGTCCCCTTCACTGGCGTCTATGCTTTGGAGTATGGAATTTTTGAAGTTTATTTCCTGAGAACTCAGTACCTCCCATTATTTCACCCAGGAAGTATAGACATTTTTTTACGTCTTCCAACTCTACTCTGAAAGCTGCGTGGATGATGGCATGCACCTGTACGTCCAGCTGCGGGGGAGGATTACTTGAGCCCATTAATTAGAGTCCATGCGGAATCAACTCCTCACGCCTGAAAGAAAATGAAAGATTAACGGAAGCTGCTTGGTGGGGCGAACGGGGCAGCAAAATGAATGAGGTTGACTGTACAATGCGGTAGAACTCACTTTTGTGGATTTTACTATTCAACTAACAGTATTATCCTTTCGAGATTTATATATTTATATAATTGCCAGAAAAATGGGCCATTAAAGCCTTATTATTATTCAATCCTAATGGTAATTTGGTTTTTTATATGCTATTAGGAGAGATAGTATATTATCTAGCATTTAACTTTCCATAGCATTCATTGTATTTTTTTTTTTTTTTAACTTTTCCCCTTAAAATTATTTTTTTGTTGTTGAGAACATAGTGCAGACTGGCCTTAAACTCACTATGTAGCCCCAGGTGGTCTCAGACTTAAAATCCTCCTGCCTCAGCTTCTCTAGATCTGAGGTTGCAGGTGTGTTCCATTGTGCCCAGCTCATAGCATGCAAAGTAAATAGAAAGAAATGAACAATTTTTAGGGGCCAGGGAGATAGCTCTGTGGCACAAGTGCCTGCCTGACAAGTGCAAGGTCGTGAGTTCGAACCCCTGTCCCACAAAAAAAGAGGCAATTTTTGAGAAAACACATTCTCTGTAATTCTGAAGTTACATTTAGAGGAACGTCCCCAGTTTCCATTGATTGCAGAACAAACCCGTCTGTGTGCTATGCCAAAGTCTGGCTTAGCATCAGAAGTTCATTGTATAGGAAAGACTTCTTTTGGAAAAAAAAAAAGTATTTATTCCCCTTATTTGAAAGTAAGCCTGTTACATGTAGCTTTTAGTGGTAGAAATACAAGGAAGGTGGTTAGGAGGAACCTAAAGACTGGCGTGAGCCAGGCGTGCTGGTGTGAGCGTATAACCCCAGCTACTTGGGAGGCTGAGGCAGGAGGGTGGCAGGTTCAAGACCAACCTGGGGAATTTAACCAGACCGTATCTAAAAATGTTAAAAAGTTGTAAAGGACCGGGGGGCGTATCTCAGTGGCAGAATCCTCTCATAACAAGACCTTGGATTCAAGCCTTTATCACTGTTTTATTTTTTTTTGCAGGACTGGGTTTCAAACTCACAACCAGGCAGGCACTTGTGCCACGGAGCTATCTCCCCGGCCCCTCTTTCTTTCTTTCTGTCTGTCTGTCTGTCTGTCTGTCTTTTAGAGACAGAGTCTTGCTGTGCAGTCCAGGCTGGCCTTGGGCTCCTTTTGTATCCCAGGCTGGTCTCGAACTCACACTGATCCTCCTGCTTCAGCCTCCCAAGTACTGGGATTACAGGTGTGGGTCACCATGCCCAGCAAATTATTTTATTATGGCCAACTCAGCCTGCCCTGCAGGGTGGGGCTGGTGCAGCATGTGGTGCCTTGGATTGAACCTTGGTCCCTGCAGTTACCTAAGCAGACTTTTTTCTTTTTTCTTTTTCTTTTTTATATATTTTTTTCCTATCACTTTTTTTTAAAGGGCTAACATGGAAGGCTACCTGTAGTCACCACTTTGTAGCCTTCCGTGATTCTTCACTCAGCTATGTGAGTGCATTTTGCAGTCATGTCCACCTTGTCAGTGTGGAGTGCTGAAAAGCTCCCTGCAGAAGTGACAGACCTCTGTGGGGCTTCTAGTGTTCCAGGATGGGCCTCCCGGCTCGCAGTTTAAGTTGGTTTTGCGGCAGTGCGGATCTTTGAAGTTGATAGAAGAGTTTCATTTATCTGCATAGTTCTCCTATTTTATAATATGAAAAGATTCCCAACACTCACCCTTAGCTTTTATAGACTTTCCTTAGGCGAGGTCTCGCTGTGTAGCCCAGGGTGGCCCAAGCCTTGAGGCAGTCCTGCGTCAGCCTCCTGAGTGCCCCACGGTACCCGCTTCGTGGAGCTGTGCTCTACATTTGTGTTCGTCCAATTGCTTTCTTCATTGGTAACAAATCAAGGGTACCTAATTTTAGAAACCGGAGGAAGGGAAGCTACATTTACTACTCAGCAACCACTGGGAATGACTAAGTAGTTAGTATGGTCCTGTGCCATTCACAGAATATGAAAATTTCTTGCATAAAAGCTCTTGTTAAAGTAGTTTGTTTATTTTTTGAGATAGTGTCTTGCTATGCAGTTCAGGCTGGCCTTGAGATCATTTTTTAAATTATCCATCCATCCATCTATCTTATGGCTGGCTCAGCCTGCCCTGGGGCTGGGGCTGGCACCAGCATGTGGTGCCAGGGATGGAACCTGGGTCCCTGCGGTTGTCTAAGCTTGCGTAAGCAGGCGCTTTAGACTGCTGAACCATCTCGCTGGCTCCCACACCCCGCTTAAAGTAGTTCTTAATTTTGTTCTTTAAATTTTGAGACAGGGAGTCAGGCTGTGGTGGCACATGCCTGTAACCCCAGCACTTGGGAGGCTGAGGCAGGAGGATCAGTGCGAGTTCAAGACCAGCCTGGGCTACAATATTGAGCTCAAGGCCAGCCTGAACTGCATAGTGAGGCCCTGTCTCAAAAAGACAAAAAAAAAAAAAAAAAAAAAAAAAAAAAAAAAAAAAAAAAAAAAAAAAAAAAAAAATTGAGACAGGGTCCTGTCATGCAGACCAGCCTGACGTAGACCCACAGGAGCCGTTCTTCTTCTGTCCCTTTCCTGTCCTCCCAGCCTGCCTTCCTTTCTCCCAAGTGCCCCCTCCGGTGGACAGGGCTCCTTCAAGCCCAGAGTCCTGACATTTCCGGGGTCTCTTATGTTGACCCCTGGCCACAGGTGACAGTGACAGTGCATAGTAATAAACCTTAGGCAAAGCGTGGCTCTGCGTGTTGCACCCCACACACCAGCAGGGAACACTTGTTGCCTGTCCAGGGCCCCAGGGACTCTCCTCTGAGTCCCAGGAAACCAAGCTCACAGGCACGTCGGTGTTTTGAGGTCTCCGCGACCCAGCGCAGGGAGCGCCGGACCTGCGGTCCTGCAGTGCTGCTTATGACCACTAGGGGCAGCGTGGCACTGCGGGACGCGGCCTTCATAGCACCTTGGACACCACTCACGGCTCCCTCACTGGCCCCCTGGGTCTCACAGTCACTTGTGCAAAGCCATATCAAGAGGCACCCGCACCCAAACATGTCGCATTGTTGTTTCCACTGGCCATTACCTTTGATGTGGAAATTTTATTTATTTACTTCGCAGAACTGGGGATTGAACTCAGGTCCTTACGCTTTCCAGGCTAGTGCTTAATCTACTGAGCTATCGCCCCAGCCCCAGGATTTTGTTTTCGTTCTACGACCAGAATGAGGGTGCACACCTGTCATCCTGATGCCGGTAGGCTGAGGCAGGAGAACAAGCTTGAGCTCAGCCTTGGTTAACTCAGCAGTTTAGCAAAACTCTGTCTCAAGCTTCAAAGATTAAAGTAAAAATGGGCTGGGAAACCTAACTCACTTCAAAGGCCCTAGTTTCAGTCCTGAGGACTTGAACAGGTGTGGTGTCGCATGCCTGTAATTCCAGCATCCAGAGGCTGAGGCAGGAGGATTGTTAGGAATTTGAGACCAGCCTGGGCTGCCAAGTGAGTTCAAGGCCAGCCCGAGCTGCATGCAGAGACCTTGGGTGGAATACAAAAGAACACATAAGGTTTGTTTCTATCCTGGGGAGGGCAGGGGTGGGTCCCCGTGTCACAGGGCTGCCTGTGGGCTGTGTGCTGGGGTGCTACGGGCCAGGCCACCCCACAGAGGCTGCACTGGGGTACGGGCCTCCCGCTACCCCCATGGCCCGCACACCTGGTGCGTTTGGCTGCTGGCCCCGCGAGATAAGCTGCAGTTCTGCACACACCAAGCTGGCGCCTGTGCCCTGAGGAGCTGCGCCAGCCGGGTGCCCTGCCCTGCCCTGCCCTGCCTCAGTCCAGGAGGACACTCGTGCGTGCGTGTGGCCAGAGGCAAGCCTTGGGATGATTGCCTTGGAGGCAGGGCCACTTCCGAGGCCAGAGCGGCCTCCTGCTGAGCCTGCACACCGGGGCCGGGCGGCCTTGCACAGGTCTCTGGGCTGGCAGGGGCAGTGTGCTGTGCTTTAAAACAGTGCAAACTGGGCATGGTGGGCCAGCCCTGCAATCTTAGCAGTCGAGGGGCCGAGGCAGGGGGCCGAGGCAGGAGGATCTCTGAGAGTTCAAGGCTGACCTGAACTCTCTGAATCCATTAAATTATTGTCCCTAGAGTCATAGTTGATCTCTTTTCCTTTCCTTTCCCTTCTTTTTTAAATTTTTTTTTATTTTTAATAAGAAATAACAATATGATAGTTTCAAAACACATTAGTAGTGCGTTCATAATTGAATATTGTTGTCCTCATAGTAGTTATACAGAACACAGGGTGCAGACATACATTTTCTAATCCATATTAGTAGGGGAGGAAAAAAAAATTTCTTCTCTTTGTACAAAGAGGGAGTAGTTGTATACATAGTCCAATGTTCCATAATTGTAGTGAGTTACTGGTGAAACTGGCAATGTTGGAGGCTGTTGGTATAAGCCTCTTACAGCTCATCATACTAATCTAGCTCTGCATTCTATGCCTTGTATTTAAGCTTTTCTTCTGGGTGATCAAGGGCAAGTTAAGGCCAGACCTGTATAACAGAACATTCATCTTAGGGCTGGGGAGATAGCTCCATGGCACAAGTGCCTGACTGGCAAGTGTAAGGTCGTGAGTTTGAACCCCAGTCCTACAAAAAAAAAAAAAAAAAAAAAAAAAAAATTCATCTTTTGTATCTTCCAGAGTCAAATCCCCTTAGGATTAACTTTGGAACCATGTACAGTGCTTTGTAGAGCTGTTGCCAGTGTCAGCCATCGGGACCAGTCACAGCCATTGCTTGACCAGTTTGCTCTCTGTGAAAGCCTGAGAGAATGTCTTCTCTCTAGGTGACTCTCCTTATGCACACTATACTTTGTTTATCCCTTTCCTCTGAGGTCCCTCCTTTCCCTTCTTTCCTTTTTTGTTTTACTTTGTTTTTCTGAGACAGTTTTGCTATGTAGCACAGGCTGGACTTGAACTCACTGTGGAACCCACTCTGGCCTCAAGCTCACAGCATTCCTCCTGCTTCAGCCTCTCTAGTGCTGGGATTATGGGTGTGCACCACACCTGGCCCTAACGTATGGTTCTAAATCACTGTCTCTCCCACTTGTCCCTGAACCCTTCCAGGGCAGTGGCAGGGTGGGTTCCTCCCCCAGGTGCACACAGCCTCCCAGAATCCTAGGCAAACACGGCAGTGTGCAATTACTATGCCTAATATGATCCCAGGACCTTTGCACCTGCTGCCCCTGGGCCTGAAATTCTAACCCCACCCCACTCCCCCACCCCAAGCTGTTCTGTCCTGTATGCCCTGTGGATCTTGGGGAGAATGATCCCTTCCCCAGTGGGCTGCCCTGCTGCCCCTGTCTGAACCCACAAGATTCCCTCCTAGACCCACATCAGCAGCAGCATGCCCACTGCCATAGCAGGGGGGTCCCCTGCCCCCTGTCCCCAGGGGTCCTGAGCTTCCAGCAGTACGGGCCCCTGGTGCCTGCTGAGTGACCCCAGGCAGCAGCTTCTGTGCCTGTTTTACCCCAGAATCCACAGGTCACAGGGGCTGTCACCCACGGTCTCCCCAATGCTGGGATGCAGGGTTTTTTTTTTTTTTGTCTTTTCAAGACAGGGTCTCGCTATGCAGTTCAGGCTGGCCTTGAGCTCACTTTTGTAGCCCAGGCGAGTCTTGAACTTGCACTGATCCTCCTGCCTCAGCCTCCCAAGTGCTGGGATCATAGGTGTGCACCACCACGCCCGGCTTGGGATGCAGGGGTTTTAAAAGCCACCCAAGCCATGTGTGAGCCTCCAGTGGGGGGTCCAGTGGCATCTTCCTGCAAGAGAGAATGGCCATCCTGCTGTCGGCGACTGAATTAGATAGAAATAGTCTAGGCAGCTCGGTGTGGTGGCTCACGCCTGTAATCCCAGCACTTGGGAGGCTGAGGCAGGAGGATCGGTGTGAGTTCGAGACCAGCCCGGACTACAAAAGTGAGCTCAAGGACAGCCTGAACTGCATAGTGAGACTCTGCCTCAAAAAGACAAAAAAACAAAAAAAAATTTTAGGCAGTCAGACAGGACCAGGCCCTCAAGGAGACAAGATGGAAGCCAGGGTGACTTTGCAACTTTGGAATAGGCAGACACTCCCCGCTGTGGGCCAAACCTCAAGACAAAAGAGGAAACAAATGCAGCCTCGTACTTCCCTAGGGGTGGGCATCAGGACTGGTATTTTAAATATGTATCAGAGGCCGGCGAGATGGCTCAGCGTTCCAAAGTGCTTGCTTAGGCAAACTTAGGCAACCATAGAGACCAAGGTTCGATTCCCGACACCACATACTGTGCCAGCCCCACTCCCAGGGCAGGCTGAGCCAGCCATAATAAAAATAGATAAATAGGTATCAATTACCTTGGAAGAGCCCAAATGAGTCACTAACCCAACCCCCAACAGGAAGAGACCCTGTCCTGTGTTCATGTCCGCTTGCTACATGGCTTGCTTCTCCGTTTGGTACTGAATTCAATCAGTTTTACCCAAGCAGTGGTGCTTGTAATCTCATTGGCCTACCATAGTTTTGTCCCACCTCACGCCCACCTAAATGAGGAGTTCCCATGTTCTCCACCACCTTAGACCTGCCTCACCGCATGGTTTTCCTTTATAAAAGTCCCTGGAAAAGACAGCTTTCCAGGACAATCACCTCGGGCCCCCTCCTGTCCCTCTCTCAGACAGAAGCTTTTTTTCCCCCAACAAGTGTGTTCTACTCGTAACCTCCGTCTGTTCCTGAAATTCATTCTTTGGCTTTAGAGCACATGAACGTGTCCCAGGTACTTTTCAGGTTGGTCCATTATTATTTTTCCCCTATATTATTTGGAGGTTTGGAGGTCATCCACCCGGGATCAGTTTTTACACTGCATCAATAACTCCAGCTTTAGTGGCTCACGCCTGTAATCCCAGCACTTGGGAGGCTGAGGCAGGAGGATCAGTGCAAGTTCGAGACCAATCTGGGCTACAAAAGTGAGCTCAAGGCCAGCCTGAACTGCATAGGAGACCCTGTCTCAAAAAAAAAAAAAAAAGAAAAGAAAAAAGAAAAGAAAAAGCAGAACTCAAGCTTTACACCCGAGCACGAGCTTTAGAGCCGTTCGTTTATGCTGGCGTAAGGCGTCACCCAACTGCTTCTGGTTTTTTGAGGCAGAGTGTCACTATGCAGCCCAGGGTGGACCAGAATGCACGGTGACCCTCCTGTCTCAGCCTCCCAAGTGTTGGGACCACAGGCCTGCGTTACCACACCCAGGTGGCTCTTCTAACCCACCAAGTGGAGCACTTCACCAGCCACCTAGGACCAGAACGTGGCCGGGACACGTGCACAGGGACAAGAAACAGCCCTTTCCTGTGTGCTGAGTCACCCACTGGAAGGGGCTCATGGGGCACCCGAGTCCTGCTTATCTCCCCCGGAGGAAGTGCATGGGGCCACGCCCTTCCCCACAGCAGGCGTCCTCCTCCAACGCTCTGGGAACCTGACCCTCCTCCAGCGCTCTGGGAACCTGACCGCCCTGCCTCAGCCTCCAGACCCCAGACCAGGCAGGAACGGGTGGTGGGTGGGGCAGTTCCCTGTTGCCAGGTCTTCCCCTGCCCCAGACAGCTTCCTCTGGGGTAGCAAAGAACTTAATCATAGGACCAACTTCATCTCAGACTAGGAAAAGGAACAAAACGGTTGTGAACTGCATGTCTCTCTTTTTATTTTTGTTTTGGTTTTTGAGATAGGTTCCCACTATGTAATCCAGGTTGGCCCCAGGCGCCCTGTCATCTTCCAGACTCAAGTCTCCTGAGCACTGGGATTATAAACTTGTGCGACCACACTTGGCATCCGCAAATTAGCTTGTAAAGGATGTATCTTAGGGCCAGCCAGATAGCTCAGCAGGCTAAAGCACCTGCTTAGTACAGGGATAGGGTTCAATCCCCAGTACCACAAGTCATGCCGGCCCATCCCGGGACTTGCTGAGACGCTGAATGAGACTGGGTGTGGTGGTACACCTGTAATCCCAGCGCTTGGGAGGCTGAAGACAGGAGGATCACTGAGTCCAACCTGTGTAGTGGGGCCCCGTAGACCCTGTACTAAATATAAAATAGAGAAAGAAAGGAAGAAAGGAAGGAAGGAAGGAAGGAAGGAAGGAAGGAAGAAAGAAGAAAAGAAAGAAAGAAAGAAAGAAAGAAAGAAAGAAAGAAAGAAAGGAAGGTAGGTCAGTCAGTCGCCGGGCGTGGTGGTGCATGCCTGTAATCCCAGCACTTGGGAAGCTGAGGTAGGAGGATTGATGTGAGTTTGAGACCAGCCTGAGCTACAAAAGTGAGCTCAAGGCCAGACTGAACTGCATAGTGAGACCCTGTTTCAAAATGACAAAAAAAAAAGTTTTGAACTTTGCAGAGTGGTGGTACACACGGTAATCCTAGCTACACGGAGGTGAGAAAGAAGGATCGGAAGTTCAAGGCCAGCCCAGGTAATTTAGCAAAACCCAGTCTCAAAATGAAATTAATAGAAAAAAAGGGGGCAACCCTTCTGGGGCTCAGGTCCCCTTTCTGTCCATTCTCTCAGACAGAAGCTTTCTTTCTCTCAATAAATATTCTGCTCAATTGGGCCACGAGATGGCTCAGCAGTCTAAAACACCTGCTTAGGCAAGCTTAGGCAACCCCTTGGACTGTGGTTCAACCCCTGGCACTACATGCAGTGCCAGCCCCACCCCCAGGGCAGGCTAAGCCAGCCATAAAAAAAATATCTGTTCAAAGAAAAAAAAAAAAAAGCTTGTCGTATGATGCCCTCCTATAATCCCAGCACTTGGGAGGCTGAGGCAGGAGGATTCAAGATCAGCCTAGGTTATGTAGCGTGTTTGAGACCAGCCTGAACCGCATAGTGAGACCCTGTCTCAAAGAAGAAAAACAAAACAAACAGGCTGAGATGCATCAGTGGGGGAGCGTGCCCATAGCTACCCGGTGCTGTAAAGAAAACAAAGTGGGCTGTGCTTACGGAACCCTGGGCCACTTCAGAGGCCACCGCCTGCCTCATCCTCACCCTCGCCCTTACCCTCGCCCTGCGCCCCAGGTGACTCCAGTCACAAACCCACTGTCCCTCGCTGGGTGGCCCCGCCACCACCCCCAGCTTTGGGCAGGGGGCTGAGTGCTGAGTACAATCCGCTCTTCTTTGCCATGCAGATGCCCTGGCTGGAGAGGCTGGTCCTGGGTCTTTCCTGGCTCTGGCTCTGGTCCCCTCCCCATGCTGGTTGGCATGGATCTGAGCTGTCCTCCTTGCCCAGGAGGCTGAGGGGACAAGAAGGTAGCCGCTGTCCCCAGAGGCCCAGAGTATGGCAGGACCCAGGGATGACATACAGGGGGTCACTGGGGTGGGAGGCACTGCCAGCGGGTGGGCAGGGTTGGTGCCAGAACCCGGGCTGCAGCCCCAGAGATAGCCCAGCCCTGTGGGTTCGGGTGCTCCAGAGGTAAGATCCCAGGCTGGCCTTGAACTCACCGCAGTCCTCCTGCCTCAGCTCCCGATGTGCCGAGAGGCGTGTGCTGCTGTGGCCAGGCCTGTGCAGCCTCGGGCTGGCTTCTTGTCCCCCGGAGCAGCATCTGCTGTCCCTCTCCTGTCCAAGCACTCTAATGAGCCTGCAGGCCTGTGTGACAGGGACAGTGCCAGCGGCCACCTAGCCTGGCACCAGGCTCCCGGAAGCCAGCACAACCCGGGCCCTCTAGGGACCTTGTGCCATAGCCAGCCAGGACAGGCACACACCGCTATTGTCTAAGCCTCTAGACACAGTCTCGGCATACTGCACAGATGGGGAAACTGAGGCCTGGAGAAGGCCACCAGGAATTAAAGGCCAGCCTCAGTCCCGAGTGAGATCACGGCCAGCCTGGACTGCATAGCTCAGAAACACGAAGAAACAAATGAGGACAGGCGGGGAAACCGGGGCTGTGAGCCAAGGGGTCTCATTCCAGGGCAGGGCCGTGCACGGCAGGACGGGGACAGTCCTCTCTGGAATGCCTCTGGGTGGCCTGGATATCAGGGCCAGGAAGCAGGGCCCGGGCCAGCCATCTCCTCCTACTGCTTCACTGTCACCAGGCAGGGTCCACCCACACCAATCTGTTGTGCTGGGTAGCCATCCTAAACCCAGCCTCCTGCCAGAGCTGAGGTGCCTGCAGGGCCAGAGTGGGGAGGGGGACACCTTCCTCCCACCCACCCAAGGAGGACAGGGTAGGCCCAAGAGCATTGTGTGAACCTGGTCGGGTCTCTGTGACCAGGCTGTGTGACCTCTGCAAAGTTGCTTCCCCTCTCTGGGCCACAGATGGTGCCATTCCAGAGAAGCCACCCACTTGGCTTTTTTTTTTTTTTCTTTTTCTTTTCCAGAACTGGGGATTGAACTCAGGACCTTGCACTTGCTAGGCAGGCACTTGTGCCCCTGAGCTATCTGCCAGCCCCCCCATGCAGCATTTACTGAGCACCTTTTGCATACCAGGCCCCTCCTTGTCCCCACAGACACAACCATGGTGGGGCAGAAGGGGGAATCCCAGGACTTGAGTGCCCCGGCTACTTCAGCTGTGCCTGTGGACAGGGACCCGAGGGCTGCCAGGGTAGGCAGTGCCTAAGCTCAGGCTGACGCTGGGCTAAGAGAAGGGTCAGCTCAGAACGGCCTCTCCTTGCCCCTAGGGTGGGGACAGAGTGACAAACAACAGCGCCAGCCCCGCACTCCCTGCTCGGACCTGAGCTGCAGGAGCAGCCTGTCCTGCAGCTCCCGTCTGTCCCCGGCCTGTCAGGAGTCAGTCCGGCTGCAGAAACGCCCACAGGTGTGAGTGCGGGTGACAGCCGTCTGAGCTCAGGGCCACACTCCTGCTGAAAAAGGAGAGAAGTGCCTAGGGGCACACGGCTGTGATCCCAGCGCTCGCTCGGAGGCCGAGGCAGGAGGGTGGCCTTGAGCACAGAGTGAGTCTCCAAAAAAGTCTAAGTCAGTAAAGGCGGCAAGGCTAGGACAACACGAAACATACGTGATGATCACAGGTGGACCCCAGCCAGTCCCCTTGACACAGACCAGGCGGGAGGTGGCGAGCAGCGTGCAGGGAAGGCTTGCTCCCGCTGGACTCGCTCGGCATCGGCTGCGCGTGGAATGTGTGTCCCGCTCCTGTCATGTAGGCTGGCGTTGCGTCCACTCTTTCCTTCTCTCCTTTCCTTTCCTTGCATTTTCGTGTGAGGGACTGAAGCCAGGGCCTCCACACTGAGCTGTAGCTCTAGCTCTTTTTATTTTTTCCTTTGAGATAAGGTCTCACCAAGTCACTAACTTTCCTAGGTGGGGTTGAACATGGGACCCTCCTCCCAGAGTGCTTGGGTGATGGGCTACGCCACCAGGCCCAGCCACTGTTTTGTTTTTTTTGTTTTTTTTCTGATTACAGAATTAACATGTGGACATTGTAAGAAAGGAGCAAGTCACACACTTACAGAAATTGGAACAGAGAAAGCCCAAGAGAGGAGGACAGCAAAAGTCACCTTAGTCCCCAGCCCGAGGAGGACACAGCGGCGTGGACAGGTGGGGGATGGGCACAGGGGATCGGCTGGGCCGTGGTGACCTGTAAGTGGAGCCATCATAGCTCTAGAACGTTGACCACCCTGAGCACTGCTGGAGGAAGAAAGAACGGACAGCCATTGCGAGGCCTGGGTGGGAGGACTATTTCAAGTTTGAAGTCAGCCTGGAATATGGAATACACAGACGGATCCTGCCTCAGAGAGAGAGAGACAGAGAGAGAGAGAGAGAGAGAGAAGCAGACAGACAGACTGACAGAAAAGCAGTTGAGCAGTTACCCAACGCTGAGGAGGGGTGAAGGGGGTGACCCCCGCTGCAGGGGATATGAAGCTGTTACAAGTTAGGCAGGAGCGGTGGCCACGTGACACTGCACACGTGCCACGTGTCCTGAATTGTACACTTAAAATAATTCCACGTGCCGGGGATGTAGCTCAGCAGCATAAGCGCCTGCCTGGCAAGTAAGTACAAGGTTCAAAGTTCAATCCCTGGTACTGAAGAAAAAAAAAGCAAACATGATGAAAATAATTCCATGTTGGTGGGACACGGTGGCGCACGCCTGTAATCCCAGCAGCACTTGGGAGGCTGAGGCAGGAGGATCAGTGCAAGTTCGAGACCAGCCTGGGCTACAAAAGTGAGCTCAAGGCCAGCCTGAACTGCATAGCGAGACCCTGTCTCAAAAAGACAAAAATAAAGTTATTACTATTACTGTTTTATGTTATGCGAATTTTACTTCATTAAAAAAAAGTTTCTCCTTTATTAGTATATATTTCAAGTGTGTGCACCCTACAATCATCTTTGGGAGGCTGCACAGGTCCACAGCATTACCTCGAATTTTTTTAAAAGCCCAGGCATGGTGGTGCATGCCTGTGAACCCAGCACTGTGGGAGGCTGAGGCAGGAAGATCTGAGTCTTGTCTCGAGCACATCCTATCTCACCATTAAAAATAAAGGCTTGGAGACATGGCTCTGCTCCACAGTACACGTCCCTCGGATCCATCCCACAGGTCGGAAAAGAACAAAGGAAAACAATAACATAAAGGCCTCAGGACTCGCCAGAACTTGGGGTCCCACAGCAGCATCCAGGTGGCTGCGTCACCCCGAGGTCAAGCCCGGAGCAGGGTCCTCTGGAGGGTCCCGTGTGTGCTTCTCCCGTGTCCCCATTTCCAGCAGTGGAGTCACAGGGATATCACCATCCTGAGCCTCAGCCTGAGTGGGCACCTGGGTGGGCGTGGCCTGGCCAGCCCCCAGAGGACACACCGTGCGGCCACCTCTGCCCAGGCCTGTCCCTGGGCGGCGGCTGCCCTTCGGCCGGCTCTTTCTGGCCTGGCCTGCGATTTCCTCAGCTGCCTCCTCCCACCTGGTTATATTTAATCCTCTTGCTTTCAGAATCCAGGACAGGGCGGCCTCCTTCTGCTCCAGGGCCCCGCGGGGTTCCTCAGGACTCGGAGCTGCTCTGGTCTCACACTGACACAGGGCTTAGCTTCACTCTCTTTCCTCTCCTTTGTTTCCCTTGAGACAGGGCCTTACTATGTAGCCCAGGATAACTTCTATCTCAAGGTGACCCTCCTGCCTCAGCCTCCCAAGTGCCACCGTGCCCAGTGACACCAAGCCTCTTAACCAGACCTTGTCTTGTCCCGGGAATAGGTGACCTCGGCACTGGTTATTCTTTTCTCCCAAACAGAAGTGTGGCTTGTTGCAGGCGGCACCTTGGCCAGCCCCCGGGCCCCATGACCTTTAACAGCACAGGCCCAGGTGGGCAGCGGCATGCCCATCTGTGCATTGCCTTCCTGCCTGGCCCAGGCTGCCCTTCACCGCCAGCCTGGCAGCTGCCACCAGAATGGCCCACGTCAGGTCCTGGTGGCTGTGCCCCTTTCCGGGGATGATGCATGGACTCCTCACGGCACTCCGACACCACGCTGTCAGGAGCCCATGTGGGCCTGTGTGGTTTGCTGCCCCAGAGCCATGGCCTGCACACGGAGCGGGACAGACGTGGAGGCAGCGGGTCACCTGGCTGCACCTTGGTCCCTGAGGTCACACAGCTACTCACCAACTGCACCAGGCCGTGAGTGCAAGCACTCAGATGCTCATGATGGCTTCTTCTCCCTTCCTGGGTCTCAGTTTGCCAGCAAAGGTATGCTGGCCAGAGTCGGGGCAGATGGAGCCCTCACCTGCCATGGCTACCATCCTAACAAAGGCCACAGGAGAGGGACAGGTCGAGTGACCTTGCTGTCAGTACCATGATGGCTGCTGCGTGGCCCGGCCACAGTCTGCAGGGAAGTGGGCCTGTTGCACCCCATGCCTTGCGCAGGTCACCCCATCTCCCCCTCCCTGCAAGTGTATGGCAGGCTCTATGGCTTTCAGCTCAGAGATGAAGAAACGGAGGCCCAGAGGGTCGAGCAATGGTTCAGGGTCACCTCCCCCAGGAAGCAGGACAACCTGAACGCTCAGGGCCCGATGCCAGCCCAGGCCGGCCCAGGAGGAAGCGCAGCATCCGGCTTCTCCTCTCATGAGAGCGTTGCCCAGGATGGGGACGCAGTGGAGGAGAAGGGAGGCCCCGCCAGTCTTGGCGCAGGAGCCCTGCCAGGCACGGGTCGAAGGCCCCAGACCGAGGCCCTGCTTGCTGGAGCCGAGCTCCATGGGAATGCGGGAGCTTTCGGGCCCTGCCTGGGGGTGGGGGTAGGGGTGGGAGTCCTCCCCTGGCTTCACTGAACGCCACCTGTGCATGGGATCGGTGTCACCAGCGCTGACAGGCACTGAGGAACCCCCTGCCTAGATTCTGAGTCTTGGGACTGCATTCTCTAAGACTTACATCAAGGTTAGGGTCAGGGATGGGTCATTTGACCTTCAAAATGACCTGCCAGAGCTATGGTGCTACATGTCCGTAATCCCAGCATTTGGGAGGCTGAGGCAAGAGGATCGCTGTGAGTTCAAGACCAGCCTGGGCTACAAAGTGAGCTCAAGGCCAGCCTGAACTGCATAGTGAGACCCTGTCTCAGAAAGACCAAAAAAAAAAAAGCCAGGTGGAGAGGCCAGCAGCAGGTGGGCAGTGGCATGCCTTTCTTCCTCCTTTCCTGTGACTGGGTCATGTGCAGTGTCCTGTGCTGGGCCCTCTTGGGGACCTTACATGGGAGTGGGGCAGGGCAGCACCTGGCATGGGGCTGGCAGGGGAGCAGGTGAGAAAGGCCTCAAGGCCGCAGGGACCTCTCCAGAGAGACAGCAGAGGCGGCACTGGACAGGACACCAGGCACACTGGCTGTGGGGAAGGGGCCTGGGGGCCGGGCATCCAGCGGCAGGACAAACTACTGGGACAGCTGCAGGCTGGACAGCTGGCAGAGAGGTGGGGAGACGCCAGGGTGTCAGAGCTGCTCAGGGATGGGTGACCTGATGGCTCTGTGTCAAGATTCATAAACTTGAGCCAGGCACGGTGGTGCATGCCTGTATTTCCAACACTTAAGAGGCTGAGACAGGAGGATCTTGTCAAGTCCGAGGCCACCCGGGGTATATACCAAGACTCTGTTCTAAAAACAACACAATACACACAAGACGAAAAATATCCTTTTTTGGGGGTGTGTGCGGGTCTCACTACACAGCTCTAACTCATAGCGATCCTCCTGCTTTCTGTCTCCTAAATTCTGGGATTACAGGTGCACGACGCCACGCCTGGACTCCATTGCCGGCTCAGAGCGGGGCTGGCGCGTCATGTGGTACCAGAAAGCTCCATATCCTTAATTGTACCTACAGAGTCCCTTCGCCACGTAAGGCCCATCTAGTCACAGCTTCTGAGGACTCTGAGGAGCTGGTCTTTCAGGATCATTGTTCAACCAGGCCGCGCCTCTGTCACCAACCCTCTGCACTCGGTACCTGTTCCACAGCTGCCCTTTGGGGGGCCCCAAACAAAGATCCCCCAGCTCATGTTCATTTCCAAGTTCCCCTCCACAAGTCCAGGTGTCAGCAGGCACTGGCAGGTCTGGATTCCAACCCTGTCTTTGGGGCCAGGGTGTCACTCAGGGGAACAGCACCTGCCAAGCGCTTGAGGCCCCAAGTTCCACCCAGCACCAAGAAAAAAGCCTTGTCACTTACTGCCCTGCGTTTTACTGGTGTCTTCCAGA
Source organism: Capromys pilorides (assembly GCA_004027915.1). NCBI lineage: Eukaryota > Metazoa > Chordata > Mammalia > Rodentia > Capromyidae > Capromys > Capromys pilorides. The sequence continues at coordinate 34,150 of PVKN010000269.1, read as the reverse complement.
GCCTCAGTTCCCTCACCTGACAAAAGAGGCGAGGGGCCCCAAGGGATCCCCTAAGCAGGTTATGGAGTTGGTGGGCACCTAGGAGGCACTCAGCCACCAGGGCAGAGAGCCGGGTACCCGTCGCCTCCCTTGTGTGGAAAATAATGAGGATCATAGTGAGTGCAGGCTCTGCCACGGCTCTGCGTTGCCAACGCTCTCAGGGCTAAAAGGAGTTTGTTTTGTTTGTTTGTTTCCTGGATGCAAAGCAGCAGCCCATGGTGCGCTGCCGCCAACTGTCCCAGCAGATACCGAAGCTGCCCTGGTGGCCTGGAGTTGAGGATGATCTGCTGGGGCCCCTCCTGAGGAGCCCCTTCCCCTCCAAAATGAATGACCACACGCTGCTGCCAGCCCCAGGGGGACAGGCCAGGTGGTTTCTTTCTTCTCTCTCTCTCTCTCTCTCTCTCTCTCTCTCTCTCTCTCTCTCTCTCGTATTATGGCAGCTTAGCCTGCCCTGGGGGTCGGGCTGGCACAGCATGTGGTGCTGGGGATTGAACTGTGGTCCCTGCAGTTGTCTACGCTTGCCTAAGCAGGTGTTTTAGACTGCTGAGCCATCTCATCGGCCCTTTTTTTGTCTTTTTGAGATAGGGTCTCACTATGCAGTTCAGTCTGGCCTTGAGCTTGCTTTTGTAGCCCTGGCTGGTCTTGAACTTGCATGGATCCTCCTGCCTCAGCCTCCCAAGTGCTGGGATTATAGGCTTGTGCAACCATGCCCAGCTCTTTTTGCTTTTTAAAAAAAACTTTATGTATATTTGTATGTACGTTATAGCCAGCTCAGCCTGCCCTGGGGGTGGGGGCTGGCACTGCATGCGGTGCCAGGGATCGAACCGCGGTCCCTGAGATCGCCTAAGTTTGCCTAAGCAGGAGCTTTAGACTCCTGAGCTATCTCACTGGCATTGAACTCACTTTTGTAGCCAGGCTGGTCTGCAACTCACACCGATCCTCCTGCGTCAGCCTCCCAAATGCTGAGATTACAGGCATGTGCCACCATGCCTGGCTTTCTTTCTTTGGCAGTACCCAGGATTGAACTCAGGATCCTGTGCTTGCAGGACAAGCGCTTATTCTACTGAGCTATCTCCCCAACTTTCTATCTTTTTTTTTTGTGGGACTGGGGTTCGAACTCACAACCTTGTACTTCCCAGGTAGGCACTTGTGCCATGGAGCTATCTCCCCAGCCCCTAAATTATTCTTTTTTTTTTAACAGCTGGCTCAGCCTACCCTGGAGGTAGGGCTGGTGCAGCATGTGGTGCTGGGGATAGAACAGCGTTCCCTGGGGTTGCCTAAGCTTTCCTAAACAGGTGCTTTAGACCACTGAATCATCTTGTCGGCCCCTAGTTGCCTTTCTGAGTCTGTAGTCTTGGGTTTCCCTCCTAGCCCTACCTCTTCTTGCCTGTGTGACCTTGGGCAAGGTCGCCATTTCTCTTGTTCTTGTGAGGTCACAGCAGCAGTAGCACTCATGGGTGGCAAGCCCATGGCTGGTGAACCCACGTGGCGTGACAGACACACACTGGCATGAGCACGCACTCCAGCGAGCCAGCGCTCTCACCCTTCTGAAGGCCTCTGTGGCTCCTCAAGGCAGCAGCAGCAGAAATGGTTTCTAGAAGGACTTGAGGATGGGGCCACCCACTCCGCAAATAAGGAAGGAGGATTAAAAAGAACCAGACCACAGCAGCACTTTTCCCAGAAGCAAAACATAAAACTCAAGGGCCACCAAGGGATAAACAAAATCAAAGCACAGGGACCGAACAACGGAGTGTGAGCTCGGCTAGGCGGGTGAACCCCGGGGACCTTGGGCTAAGTGGATTCAGCCCGGCATGAAAGGACATATTCTGGAAGATCTACCTCTGGGAGGTCCCTCGAGCAGCCAAGTTCACTGGGACAGGAAGGAACATGGCAGCTTTCAGCGACTGGGGAGAGGAAGGAGGGTACGCGTCTCATGGGACAGAATTGCTGTTTTGTAAAATGAAAAAGTTCTAGAGTTGTCTGGTGGGGATGTGTATTGAATGTTGATGATCACATAAGAGTGACCAGAGTAGTAAACATATGTTTTAACACACAGCACTCGAGGCTGAAGCAGGAGGATCCCCCTACGTTGGAGGCCAGCCTGGGCTGCAAAGTGAGCTCCAAGCCAGCCTGACCTGAATAGAGACCTTGGCTCAAAAAGACAAAAAACAAACACCCCCCACCTCCGCCAAAAACAAAACAAAACAAAACAAAAAACACCTCACACCACAATTAAAACACTTAAATAGCTGGGTGTGATGGTGTACTCCTGTAATCCCAGCACTCAGGAGGCTGGGGCAGGAAGACCAATGTGAGTTCAGAGCCATCCCGGGCTACACAGTAAATCCCTGTCTTAAACATACAAAAATTTAAAAACAAATAAACCAACTTTTCCAAGTCCCCTTCCTGGGAAGGCTGAAGGCAGGATTCAGACCCACAGGTGAGCAGCTCCCCGGCCTGGGCTCGCAGTTGGGCACCCTCTCTGCCGTCCACCTGCGCACCGGGTGCGCCACTCCCTCTCTCTGGGCTCTGGTGCAGGGCAGGTGCTGGCCCTAGCATCGATCGCTGAATCATCGTGGTGGTCATCTAACATGGCCGAAGCCCTTAAAACAGAAGCCCATCTTCCCAGGACCACCTCCCGCTTCTTCTCCAACTCAGACCAGGGTAGTTTCCTTTCACCCTTCCTGCAGCCTCAAGGAAGACCCCCATCAGCACCCTCAGGTAGATCTAAACATCCCCTCCAAACTCCACCCTGGCAAAAGGCCATGAGAGCCTCAGTTTCCTTTTACGCCAACCCAGAGAACGCCTTATCTTTCCCACATTCTCTCCCTGTCCTCAAAGATAATAAAGCCCCTTTCCCGGTTTTTTGTCCTCTGTTTCTCTGCTGCGCCAGATACCTGAAAAAAAAAAAAAAAACGATCAGTGAGAGGGTTAGGTGGGGCGGCCCCAGGCTCTCTCAGCCCTCGAAGGCCTAAGGTGGAATGAGAGAGCAGGGTATTCGGAGCCCTGCCCCAGGCTCCTGTGTGCAGCTGCTGGGACCTCTGTTCTCTAGGGACAGACAAATCAAAATCGTCAAATGCCAAAGTTTGTGAACATCTACCACATACCAAGTTCTGTTTCTCTATCCAGGACGTTTACACTGAGCCATTTCCCAGTCTTCATAAAAAAAAAAATCTTTTTAATGTTTTTATTTTGAGGCACCGTTTATTTTTTGCTTTTACTGTTCTTCAACAAGTTTATTTATTTGTTGTCTTTTTGAGACAGGATCTTTTTTAATGTATTTAGTAAAGGGTCTACAGGGTCTCACTACCCAGATTTGACTTGTAGTGATCCTCTTGTTTTCAGTCTCCCAAATGCTGGGATTACAGGCGTGTGCTACCATGCCCAGTTTCAATTGCCATCTCAGCATGCCCTGGGGGCAGGGCCAGCACGGTACACTGGGGGATCGAACCCTGGTCCTTGCATCTGCCTAAGCAGGCACTTTATTCCACTGAGCTATCTGGTTGGCCCGGAGACAGGGTCTTCCAATGCAGTTCAGGCTGGCCTTGAGCTCACTTGTAGCCCAGGCTGATCCTGAGCTTGCAAAGATCCTCCTAGCTCAGGCTCCCAAGTGCTGGGATTACAGGCCTGCACCTCCATGCCCAGCTCATTTTATTTTTGTTATTATTTACCATTCTTAATGTATTTGGTACAGAATCACACAACGCAACTTGCACTCCAGTGAACCTTCCATTTCCAGCCTCCTTAGCAGTGGGATTTTAGGTATGTGCATCCTTAGTGTGCCCTGGGGGCGCAGCTGAAGCTGCCTGGGTGCCTGGGATTGAACCCTGGTCCCTGCCCTTGCCTAAGCAGGCACTTAGTCTGTTGAGCTATTTCATTGGCCTTTTTTTTTGTCTTTTTGAGACAGAGTCTCACTATGCAGTTCAGGCTGGCCTTGAGCTCACTTTTGTAGCCCAGGCTGGTCTTGAACTCACAATGATCCTCCTGCCTCAGCCTCCCAAGTGCTGGGATTCCAGGCGTGCACCACCATGCCAGGATTTTTTTTTTGAGACTGGGTCTCCCTATGTAGTTCAGGCTAGCCTTGAAGTCACTTGATAGCCCAGGTGGCCTCTAACTCGTGGTGATCCTTCTGCCTCAGCCTCCTCCAATGCTGGGAACACAGGTGTGTGGCATCACGCCCAGCTCAGCACAAACTCACTGAGGCTGGAAGTCTGAGACAGTGTGGCTGCATCTGTTCTGCCTCTGATGAGAAGACTGGCTGTTTCCAGTTGTGGAGAAATCATTGTGACTGGAGCTGGTGCAACGGAAGGGCCCTGTGCCACATGGAAAGCCAGCAGGGCCAGAGGTCAGGGCCACTTTTTTTTTTTTTTTTGTCTTTTTGAGACAGGGTCTTGCTATGCAGTTCAGGCTGGCCTTGAGCTCACTTTTGTAGCTCAGGCTGGTCTCAAACTCGCATTGATCCTCCTGTCTCAGCCTCCCGAGTGCTAAGATTACAGGTGTGCGCCACCACACCTGGTAGGGCCACTCTTTTAACAGCTCAGCTTATGGGAATTTAGGAGAAGCCCATGAATCCCTTCCTGGGCCGGTCGTCCTCCCCTCAGGCCCCACCCACTCAAGGTACTGCCGGAACTGAACCTGAGATTTCAATACCTGAATCACTGGGGCCACAGAAGTCATAGCTAGACCACAGTCAGTGGCACAGGTGAGCAGAATTCCCACTTGAGGCTGGGGACCCTGAAGAGAAGGATTATGGGAGTTCCAGACCTTGGTGGGCAGGCTGTGAAAGCAGGGCAGCTGGTGTAGCCACCAGCAGCATCACTGGACTGGCTGAGGGGGCCTGAGGGACAGGCCAGCAGGCAGCTTTTCAGTGGCCTTATTGTTTCCACAACAAGCTATGCTGCTGCCTCTGGCCAAGGGCTTTGTGCCAACAGGCTCTAGGCTTCTAACGATGGCACAGAAACATAAATATAGCGTGCGCTTTGATGCATACCAGTTACGGCCACTTCCCCCGTAGACACCACGGCACCATTAGCTGCAGGGAGCAGTCCGGCGAGCCCCAGCGGGCTCCCGTGCTCCTGCTTCTCCAGCTCGTGGCTTCCTCAAGTCCCCTGCTGGAGCAAGCCCGAGCTGTCAGCGTGGCACCTGTCCACAGTCGGTGCTCAGGACAAGCAGCTGCTGCTGGCTGCACAGAACCTACAGCCTCCTGGGGGTTGGGCTCGGGACATGCCAGTGATCAGGGCAGCAAAGCTCAGAAGGGCATCCCAGAGAGGGGCTGCAGCATGCCAGCCTCATCCGGCCTACCGGGAAGAACGAGAGAAGGAGGCGAGGCCCAGGTGGAGGGTGTGGCCTTGGGCCTCTGTCCAGGGCCCGGTCCCTTCCTCTGTCCAGGGCCCGGTCCCTTCCTCTGTCCAGGGCCCGGTCCCTTCCTCTGTCCAGGGCCCGGTCCCTTCCTCTGTCCAGGGCCCGGTCCCTTCCTCTGTCCAGGGCCCGGTCTCTTCCTCTGTGGCCTCCTTCCTCACTTTCTCCCTCCCGGCTGCTGTGAGTGAACCGCTCGTCTCCCCCACGCTCTCTGCTGCCTTGGCTCCTGCTCACTGCAGGCCTGGAAGCCATGGTGTCTGTCAACATGGACTAAGCCTTCGGAAACGCGAGCCAGGCTGAATCCGCCTGTCCGTTTCTCAGGTATTTGGTCACACGGCAGATGACACGCGTGCTTGCTGGTGGGGAAACTGAGGCTCCGTCACTCCCCCTGGTTACCAGCTCTGACCACAGTGTGGCTTGGGGAGCTTCAGGGGAGCTAAAGAGGTTGTGAGAAATGCAGGGCAGAAGCCACAGAGGGTGAGCAGGTCCAGGACTCTAGCTCCTCCCACAATGCACTGCTCCTCACCATCGGGGCAAACTCCAGGGCGCTGGCCTTGCTGCGTGGGTATTCTGACTTGGAATACAAGAAGCCTGAAACTCTAAACCTCACCAAGGTTAAGAACTCCCTCAGCTTTAGGAGGCCTGCCGGATAGCTCAGTTGTTTAAAAAGCTATAAACTCTTGGGCAAATAAAGTCAGGCACATAAGACCACAGTTCAATTCCCTGCTTCACAAGCTGCGCCAGAGCAGCCCTTAAGGCAGCCTAAATAAACAAGCCAGGAAAAAAAAAATCCTTCTTAAATTTTTAAGGACCAGCCTGACAGCTCAGCAGACTAAAGCACCTGCTTAGGCAGAGCACAGCGGCCAGGGTTCAATCCTAGCACTTTGGGAGGCTGAAAACAGGAGAATCACTGCGAGTCTGATCACTTAGTAGTCTGATCTACTACAGAGACCCTGTAGACTCTGTAGACCCTGTCCTAAATAAAGAAAAAAAAAAAAAAAAAAACAACTTCCTCAGCTTTGAATTGGCCCCAGCATGAGATGCGTCACCTGAGCCCAAGCCAAGATTCCCTGATGATATGAATGAACCATCCCTCACACACCTGCCCTCCAGCACATCTCCCACCAGGGTCTCAAGCCAGTGCCCCACTCCCTGCCTACCACCCCAGGCCCGGCTTGCTCTGCGTCCTGCAGTCTGTACTGCAGTGGCCTCCCTGAAGCCCTCTAGAGTTCCCCCATTATTCCCATGGGCTTTTGGTCACTCCACTGTGCCCCTCCTGCCTCAGGCCCCTTGCACGTGCTGCTCCTGTGTCTGACACATTCCTTTCCTGGTCCTAAAGAGCTGAGCTCTCGCCCAAGCCTCAACTTTAGTGTTGGCAAGGTTTCTGCTGACATCACAGCTGTGTGCATTTCCCATTGGCTTTCTTCCTCGCTCTCATTCCCATTAGCAATGACAGTTTTAGATTGTGCTTTTTTTTTTTTTTTTTGCAGGACTGGGGTTCGAACTCACAACCTTGCACTTGCCAGGCAGGCACTTGTGACGCGGAGCTATCTCCCGGCCCCTAGATTTTGTAGTCAGTTCCCAACCTTACTGTAAATTCCTTGGAGATACTGTGGCTTCACTTTGTGGTGCCTATGAGAGTCTGGCTCGATGCCTGCCATGCTGCTCAAGTCGATGTTTATGGAGTGCCTGGAGAGGGTGAAGAGAAGCCAGGCTCAGAGCCGACCTGTCTCCTAGTCCTAGCACATGCCAGTTGAGCCAAGAAGTGATGTCTTCGTCTGCACGATGAAGATTAACAGCTCCTCCCACCGGAAGGACCAAACTCACCCTGTAGGAGGCTGAGTACCTCTGTGAGTTCCAGGCCAGCCTGGCCTCCATAGTAAGTTCAAGGCCAGCCTGAACTACACAGCCAGACTTGACTCAAAAACAAAACACATCATAGCTGAGTGTGGTGGCACACTTGGGAGGCTGAGGCAGGAAGATTGGTGTGAGTTCAAGACCAGCCTGGGCTATAAAAGCGAGCTCAAGGCCGGCCTCAACTACATAGCGAGACCCTGTCTCAAAAAAGACAAACACACAAACAAACAAAACAAAAGGAAAAATTGAAGAAAAGAACAGCCTCTGGACTGGTGAGATAGCTCAGTGGTCTAAAGCGCCTGCTTAGTCAAGCTTAGGCAACCCGCAGGGGCCGTAGTTCAATCCCTGGCACCACATGCTGTGCCAGCCCCACCCCCAGGGCAGGCTGAGCTGGCCATAACATAAGTAAATAAAGTTTATTTATTTATTTACTTTTGTCTTTTTCAGACAGGGTTTCAGTATGTAGTTCAGGATGGCCTTGAGCTCACTTTTGTAGCCCAGGTTGGTCTCCAATTCGCACCAATCCTCAGCCTCCCAAATGAAATAAATAAAGTTAGGAAAAAAAAAAAAAAACAACAACAGCCTTTTGCTTTTTTTTTTTTGGTCTTTTTGGGACAAGGTCTTGCTATGCAGTTCAGGCTGTCCTTGAGCTCACTTTTGTAGCTCAGGCTGGTCTTGAACTCACAACGATCCTCCTGCCTCAGCCTCCCTAGTGCTTAGATGACAGTCAGGGCCTGCCGCCCTGGGACAGGAGTGAGGCCTCCACAGGTGTCATGAGTTCAGATGCGACGGTCCTCCTGGGGTCTGCAGTGGGGTCGTCTGGGGCTGGCAAGCAGCTCAGTGCCGGCAGCAGTGCTTATGCAACTGAGGCAGAGGAAAGACCTTTGCGGTCCCCCTTGTGGCTGGGACCTGCCCAGGCTGTGCACAGGGAGAGAAGACAAGGAACTTGTCTGGCCAGGACTTGCAGTTCAGAGGTGGGAGCTGGGTCCCTCTGGTACCCAGCAGGGAGGAGCCGAGAGTCTAGGGTCTGTCCCCTTCTTCCTCTCCGGGCACCCTCCACTGGGGTCAGCAGTGGGACAGGGAGAGGATGCTGCCTCTGCCCCAGGCCTTCCTGGGTCACCCTGGGGGCACGTCCTCCTCTACCCAAGGCCTGCTGGTGACCTGGGCCAACCTGCTGGGCTCACAGGTGGGTCACAGTCATTTCTAACCCCAGGGCACTGAGGGCACAGAAATGCAGGCTACGCTTCCCACATTTAGGTGTTATTAATGATGCGTCCGTGGGTGGGCGGTGAGGTCAGGAGGTTGGGGTGTGCTCAGCACCCACCTCCTACTCCCAGGGAGCCCGCTTTGATCCCGCCAGGTTTACAATGGGGAGGATTTCTCCAAACACAGGAAGTGGCTTCATGGACCAAACAGACACATCAAGAGATTAGTGTGAGCTGGGGGTGGTAGCACACGCCTGTAATCCCAGCACTTGGGAGGCTGAGGCAGGAGGGTCAGTGCGAGCTCAAGACCAGCCTGGGCTACAAAAGTGACCTCAAGGACAGCCTGAACTGAGGTTGTTTCAAAAAGACAGAAAAAAAAAAAAAGAAAAAAAGAAAAAAAAAATGGTGGCCGACACAATGCCAGTGCTTAGGAGGCTGAGGCAGAAGTTGCTGTCACAGGTTCAACACCACCCTGGGCTACCGAGTGCATTCACTGACAGGGGTAGCTTCATAGTGAGACTGTCTCCAAAAAGCAAAGCAAAACAAAACAAAAAAGAAAGTCTTCAAGCTGCGTATAAGGGTGCAGTGCCAGGAGCCCCAGGAGGCTGAGGTAGGAGGATCACTTGGATGTAGGCATTTGAGACCAACCTGAGCTAGCAGTGAGACCTCATTTCAGGAGAGGGAGAGAGAGAGAGTAAACTAGGGCGCGTTCCCCGGCTGTTACAGGGATATGGAAGGCTGCGCAGAGAGGCGTAATTTGCTGGAGGTCGCACAACTTCCAAGAGGAAGTGCTGACTCACTCGGATTGAGAAATGCCAGGTGCAACGACTCCAAGAGGACAGCCGCCAGGGCACAGCCAGCCAGGGAGGGGACGCCCTGGAACAGGGTGACCGTGGAGGCCACGGCCAGGCCTGGACAGGCTGGGTTGGGTGGACAAGGCAGGGGGCGGCCCCAGGGAGGAGACAGATTTGAGTGTCACCCCGTCCTGCTTCTTCGGCAGCCAGGGAATGACGCTGCGCCCAGGCATGCAGAGTGGTCAGGTAGGAGTTGAAGGGGTGGGGACAGGAAGAGGGGAGCAGACAAGGCCGTGGGCAGGGCAGCAGAAGCTGGCATGGACGCCGGCATTCACTGAGTGTCAATCCCATGTGGGGTGTACGGTGGATTCATTCATCCCTGTACCAGAATCTGAGACTGATAACCGCAAGCCAGCTACTTCACAGTGAAGGAAGTGGACCCCTCAGGTCAGTGAGCTGGCGGGCAGCAGGTCCTCGGGCTGCAGGGTCTCGGGCTGGACAGCGGCCACACATGGGCTGTGTTTCCCATGGAGTGGGGTGGAGGCTTAGCAGCAAGCGCAAAGCTGGCAGCTCTTGGAAGGAGCTTAGAAGAATTATGAGGAGATTTAAACTGGCTGTGGTGGCTCCTGCCTGTCTCCCTAACTTTGGGGAGGCTGAGGTAGGGGATTGCTAGGAGCTGAAAGCCAGTCTTGAACATACAAGGAGGCCCAGCCTCACAAAACTAAAGAGGAGGAAGAGGAGGGGGCCGGCGAGATGGCTCAGCATTCTAAAGCGCCTGCTTAGGCAACCGCAGGGACCTTGGTTCGATCCTGGCACCACATGCGGTGCCAGCCCCACCCTCAGGGCAGGCTGAGCCGACCATAAATAAATAATAAATAAATAAACAAATAAATGAATAAAGTTAAGGAAGAAGAGGAGGAGGAGGAGGGGGAGAAAGAAAGGGAGAGGGTAGGGAAAGGGAGAGGGAAGAGGGACTGGACTTTCATGTGGCATTACAAGACTGCAGGGGACAACACACTGCTGGTTTGGGCCAGATGCAGCCCACAAGAAGGGGACACCCATTCAGGCAGAGCATCTCATGTACCAAAGGCCTAGGACTCCTGGGGAGGGAGGCCACGGAGGCCACAGCTGGGGGCGAGAGGCGGGCCGTCTGGCCACCGTGACTGTCTGCCCTGGAACGGAATGCAGGTTTGCACCCTGAACCCGGGCGAGTCTGTCCAGCGAGGCCTTGGGCCTCAGCTGGCTGTGGCTCAACCTGGGCATCATTCCTTTCAAAGGTGACTCATGGTGGACTTTGATGAAAGCAGGCAGCCCAGTTGCAGGGACAGAGCTGGAATGATGACCTCCTGGCATTACCAAGTAGCGCTGAGGCCTGAGGCAGGATGAGTAAGGTGGCGTCTCGAGCTGCAGAGCAGGTGAACTCTGCCCTGTGGCTGGCGGATGCCTGAGCCACGCGCCTGCAGCTGGGGTTGTTAGTGTTGGGGGTGGCAGGGTTTTGACATAGGCGTTTCTTTGGATGCAGTACTGGGGATTGAACCCAGGACCTTTGCACTGAGCTTCACCTTCAGCCTTTTTTCACGTTTTATTCTGAGACAAGGTCTCACCAAATTGCTAAGTTGCCCAGGCTGCGCTCTAACTTGCCATCCTCCTGTCCCAGCTTCCTAGAGCACTGGGATTTCAGGTGTGCCACGACACACACAGTTTGAACACATGCTTTGAGCTGAGTGTGTGTGACAGACCCGCAGCTCAGCTTCAGGTCTCCAGGACCCTTACTGGGACTCAGAACATCCAGGTTAGAGAGGACTGGCGCTATCACCTTCTCCGTCCCTGCCCTGCCTAGGTGTGGGGTCACAGAGCTGTGGCAGGTGCGCTTGAGGGTGGGGAAATGAAACAAATGACCTTGGGTGCATATGGAAGCCAAGACTTTTTGTGTTTTGTTTTGCTTGAGACAAGGTCTCCCTATGTTGTTGTTTGTTTATTTTTGTCTGTTTGAGACAGGGTCGCCAGATGCAGTTCAGGCTGGCCTTTAGCTCACCTTTGTAGCCCAGGCTGGTCTCCTCCTGCCTCAGCCTCCCAAGTGCTGGGATAACAGGCACGTGCCACCATACCATCCCTGAAATGGTTTCTTGGTAGAAAATGCAGAGGGAGTTCACTTTGTTTGTATTCTTTTTTTTTTTGAGACAGGATCTCAATCTGCAGTTTAGGCTGGCCTTGAGCTCGCTTTGTAGCCCAGGCTGGTCTCGAACTCCCAGCGATCCTCCTGCTTCAGTTTCCCCAGTGATGAGATTACCCATGTGTGCTGCCATGCCTGGCTGGAGCTCAGCTTTCACAAAGGCCTTCTGGACTCCTCTGGGGATCTCAGCTTAGGCCAGGAAAGCTCTTGTTCTCCAGGGTATACGTTGGTAGCTTGTGCCCAGGACATTATGCAAGTTGGTGGGTCCTGGGCAGAGCGAGCCGTGGACAAGGCCTCGCCTGCTCTTAGGATGCAGAGCTTGAGAGGGGAGGCAGAGCAATAAGGAAACCACACAGGAGCAGGAAACTGATGAGGTCTTTGAGGGAAACCTCAAGGCGGGCAGCGGCATCATGCCTGGGAAGGCTGGCTGCTCCGAACAGGGCTCCAGGGAAGGCACCCTAGTGGGTGACGCTGGAGCTGAGTCTCGAACGAGGAGGAGCCCGGGAGGGAAAATGCTGTGGAAAGAGGACTCTGGTGAGTGCCAAGGCCCTGGGTAGGGCCCACCACGCCCACTGAGACGTTTATCACAATATCCTACAGGGTGGGGCTTTTGCTAAGGACACAAGCAATCCAGATGGGTGCAATCCAGATGGGTGCTCCGTAATCTTGCTCATCGCCACCAAATCCTGCTTAATCCTGACTCAGTTTACCTCTTCAGCCCAGAAACCTTCAGGTTCTACCAGTTTGCGGTTTATAAAAAGTGTCCGCAGCGGTATGAAGAAACCGTGGCCATCAGCCCCACCCATGCAGTGGCCTCCACCAAGTGCCTCTTCCTAGTCTTGGACAGTCCCCTGTGCCCTTTGCCACATCCCCCACATACAGCTATGGAGGCCTGGAACGTATGGCCTAAACCATGGGGGTGGGGGGGGGCACCTGCTGTCCCAGGGAATGAGTCTACCACACTGGGACCCCAGATGCCTCTCAGCTGACGGCAGCGAACCTGCCCCGAGTCACCATTCTCTCCTGCAGTGCACGTCCCTCCTTCCACCAGCCCGGCGATAGCTTCTGAATCTATTTATCTTGTTCAAGATAGATTATGTGCCCTATCTGGCATGTTGACCCCTGAGTTTTAAGTAACACCATTAAGGAGCTCATCAGCACATGTATATATCTGAAATTAAAAACAACAACAAAAGTCAATGGCAGAACAGATTATTATTGTGTTTGTTTGGAGATAGGGTCTTGCTACATATTTCAGGCTGGCCTTGAACTAGGTAGCCCCGCTGACCTTGAACTCACAGCAACCTTCCTCCCTCAGCCTCCTGCATACTAGGATTATAGGTATGTGCACCAGTGCTGGGGTTTAGAATGTACGGTTTTTTGTTGATGTTGTTTTGAGCCAGAGTTTCACTATACAGTGCAGGCTGGTCTTGAACTCACACTGTAGTCCAGGTTGGCCTTAAATCCCTATCAGTCCTTCTGCCTCAGCCTTCCAACTACTGGGATTACAGGAGCGCACCACCACACTCTGTCTAGAATGGATTAGGTTTTTTTTTTTTTTTTTGGTCTTTTTGAGACAGGGTCTCGCTATGCAGTTCAGGCTGGCCTTGAGAGCACTTTTGTAGCCCAGGCTGGTCTCCAACTCAGATGGATCCTCCTGCCTCAGCCTCCCAAGTGCTGGGAGCACAGGCGTGCGCCACCACGCCTGGCTTAGAATGTATTACTTTTATCAGAGCTGTAAAAAAAGCAATTGTCGTTTCTCACACCCCCACTATCATGCCACACTGAGGCCTGTAAGCCAAACAGGAATCTCTTGAGTTCTGGGGATCAAACTCAGGACTTGGAACTTGCCAGACCAGCAATTTAAGCTGCTGAGCTATCTCCTGGGGCCAAACATGGATCTTCTGCTTCTTACCCCAGTATCAGGCCTTTCCAGGCACACCGTGCCATGTAATGAATTACTGTTCTCAGAACAAACCTGAGCCCAAGAATATTTACATTTTATCAACGTAAGTCTGTTAATAAGAGAAGAAAACACGTAGGAGATACTCATGCTCAAGTAGACTGGCCTGTGACAAAGAGATAAGATCGATGAACTATGCCTTGCTTGGGGCCGCCAAGTATCCACCTGTATTTGAGATACATTGTTACTTGTTTCAATACTGTGGGTCACACGACCTTTCCTAATACACAGATGATTGCAATATCACTGATGTGACAAAAAAATTAATATTCGACCACCTTTTCCAATTCCCTCACGTTTCGGGGAATCCTTTGACCGGTGTGGGTAGCAGCGGTCTGCATCCCTCTCCTGGGAGCCCGGAGCGTGATCTTGGGGGTGTTGAAGATGCGGGCGAGGGGACGCTGCGGTCGTCGTCGCGCTGCGCCCCAAGGACTCAGCTCAGGTGAACCTCGGAGCACGCAACCCCCGGTACCGGAAAAAAAAAATTATATATATGGCCAGTCGGGAAGGGAAGGGGAGACTCGGGGTCCTGCCAGCTGGAAGCCCACCGGGTCCCGTGGCGCCGCGCACAGTCGCCGTCCGGCCGGAGCCGCGGCTCCCGCTCCACCGCGGGGCGCCCTTACGGCGACCGCAGCCGCCCGGGAGCGCACGCGGCTCCTGCCCCCGGCCCCCACCCGGAGCTGGCGCTCGCCCGCCCGCGCCGCCCCTCCGCTCGCTCCCCCAGCCGCTGCGCGCCGCCCTTCACCGCGGGCCCGGCAGCCCCATTTAGGGAAGGCGGGTGGGTGTGGGGAGTCTTGCTGAAAAGGTTAGCGCACATTTTTGGCTCCCACTTCCGAATCTTGCCGAATGTCTTTAATTTATTTTTTGCCTACTTAATAATTTTAAAAAGCCATGTCACATTGCTGTAACTTGTCTTCTGGGTTGCTTTCTTTTTTTAAATTCAAGTTCTTTCTACCCGCCCACTGCTGCCATCCCGGGACCCGGCGGGAAAGGGAGCGCACAGGTGGGGGCGGGGCCCGCCGGCTCCCCGCGCGTCCCCGCCCCCGCGCGTCCCCGCCCCCGCGCGTCCCCGCCCCCGCGCGTCCCCGCCCCCGCGCGTCCCCGCCCCCGCGCGTCCCCGCCCCCGCGCGTCCCCGCCCCCGCGCGCGCTGCCGGCCGGAGGGCGTGGCCGGGCCGCGCCGCGCCGCGCTGATGTAATCCCTCGCCCGGGCGGAAGGATATGGAGCGCGGCCTGGTTGGCGGGGCGCTGAGGCCAGTTGCCGGGTAACGGAGCGGAGCGGCTGCGGAGCGCCGCCTCCCGCCCTCCGCCGAGTGGCGCCGGGGCTGCCGCCGCTTTACGTCAGGCGCAAGCCAGGGCCGCCCGGCGCTCGACAGCCGCCCGCAGCCTCGAACGAGAGCTGAGGCGCCCGCCCGCCCTGCTCGACAGCATCGGCAGGTAAGGCAGCGGGTGGTGGGCGTGGGGCGAGGGAGGTCCCGGGGCACAGGGTGCGGGTCGCGGGTCTGGGCGGCGCGGCAGGCTCCAGGCGGCCTGTGGGAGGCTGCGCCGCTCAGCGCCCCGCGCAGACCCGGCCGGCCTGGGGCCCGGCGTGAGGCGTGAGGCGTGAGGCGCGGGGCGGGGCGGGGCGGCCGGCGTCTCCGCTCCTCTGAGGCCGCGCCCGGGACCCCTGGCGGCCGTGCGCCAGGCATGAGTGCGCACAATGGGCCGGCCGTGGCCGCGCCGGCAGGTTCTGCGCGGGCGCCGCTCTTGCGCGGGCTCTCGGGCCTCTGGCAGGCGGGGGCCGCGGTGGGGGCCTAGCTGCCCGCGCCCCGCTCCCCCCCTCCCCGCCGCTTTGTCCTCGGGGGCCCGGAGGGGGCGCCGCGGGGCGGGGCAGGGCGGGCGGCGCTGAGTGGCGGGCGCGCGGGCCTATGGCGCGGGCGGGCGGGGCGGGGCGGGGCGGGGCGGTGCAAGGTTTGGCGAAGGTTACTGCCGCGAGCCGGAGTGACAGGCCCCAAAGTCATCGGCGTCGGCCCGGTATCTCATGCACGGCCCGGCTGCTGCGGGTGTCCCGGCTGCTGCGGGTGTCCCGGCCCCTGAGTGCCTGTGTCTTGCAGCTGCAGCGTGGAGAGCGGGTACCCCCGTGGAATCTTCCTGTCGCCCTCGAATGTGGCTCACAGCATGCGCTGCGCAGATGATAGGGCTGGTGAGCTCTTGGGAGCTGAGCGGACCCCTGAACCGGCAGAACGCGGGTTCACTTCTTTTTCGCTACGTTTTTCTCAGTATTTTCTGTATGCAAGCTTGATAGACTTAATCGAGGAGAATTAGAGGACAGAGATAAGTGGGGAAATGGATAGGCGACTCTTTGGGGTCATTTAACTAAATGTGGGCTTTGGCCGTCATCCCTGGGGTTGCTTGCTTTGCGTCGCCTCCCAAGTTCCTAAGAATGGGTTTTACACTTCAGGGGTTTTGCTTGTGTAAAAAATGGAAGATGGTGGAGGAGGAAGAGGGGAGAAGCATAATAATAGGTGACGTTGGGGAAATATCCAGTGAAAACCCCAAGCTGGAATTCTGTGCCCTTTCTGACCCGTTAAGAACACTTTGACCGTTCATAGACTCCAAATATGAAGGAAGAAAAATATCACGGCATTCTTTTTTTTTTTTTTTTTCTTTGAGACAGAGTCTTGTTATGCAGTTCATGCTGCCCTTGAGCTCACTTTGTAACAGGCTGGTCATGAACTTGCAGTGGTCCTCCTGCCTCAGCCTCCCAGGTTACAGACGTGCATGTCACTGCATTTTGAAGGTCAAATATGCATCTGTAAATTATTTTGGATGGAACCATTCTTTAATAGGTCATGGGATCTTCATTTCTTTATGTCTAAAATTCTTTTGTTTGATCTCTTTTGCTGTGCAGTTCAGGCTGGCTTTGAGCTCACTTTTGTGGCCCAGACTGGTCTCGAACTCGCACTGATCCTCCTGCCTCAGCCTCCCAAATTCTGGGATTATAGGAGTGTGCCACCATGCCCAGCTATGTCTAAAACTCTTTCTGAAATTGTTTTTGAAGTTTGTATAGGCTTGGCTTCTTGGCAGTTTATTTTATGTGATCCCACCTACCAAGGAGGATAAGGCAGGAGGATGGCAAGTCTGAGCTCAGCCTTGCTAATTTAGTAAGGCCTTGTCTCACAAACTTAAAAAAAAAAAAGTTAAAACATACAGGTGGTGCATGCCTATAATCTCTGCACTTGGAAGACTGAGGCAGGAGGATCACCCGGGTTACAAAGGCATTTCAAGGCCAGCCTAGGGTACAGAATGAGTGAGGCTGGATCGAAAAACAAAAACTACATGTCCTGCATTCAACTGTCACAATTGATTTGTAATGGTCTTTCTTTTTCTTTGGGAGGCGGGGTTTGAACTCACTACCTTGCACTTGCCAGGCAGGCACTTGTGCCATGGAGCTATTTCCCAGCCCCAATAATAGTTTTCCAGTAATAAAAAGATTTTACCCCTTTGTAACCCAGGCTGGCCTTGAAGTTGCAGTAACACTCCTGCCTCAGCCTCCTGAGTGTTGGGGTCACAGGTGTGGGCTACCATGCCCAGCTATAAGTCTGTTTTAATCAGCCCTGAGCAGAAGCACACACGTGTAATCCCAACACTTTGAGAGGCTGAGGCAGGAGGATGACCTTCAGTTTGAGTCCAGCCTGGGTTACATAATGAATTCAAGGCAAGCCTGAACTGCTTAGTAAGACCCTGTTTCTTTTTTTTTTTTTTTGGTGCAACCGGGGATTGAACTCGGGACCTTGCACTTGCCAGGCAAGTGCTTGTTCTACTGAGCTATCTCCCTGGCTCTTTACCTAATCTTTTTCTTTTTTTGTCTTTATGAGACAGGTTCTCGCTATGCAGTTCAAGCTGGCCTTGAGCTCACTTTTACAGCCCAGGCTCACTGATCCTCCTGCCTCAGCCTCCCAAGTGCTGGGATTACGGGCGTGTGCCACCACACCCGGTTTACATAATCTTATAACAAGTGGTAGTGGTGGTTTTTATTTTTTGTTTGTTTGTTTTGGTACTGGGATTGAACCCAGTACCTTGGGCTTGTCAGGCAGGCTCTGTGCAGCTGAGCTATATCATTGGCCTGTTTGTTTTCTTGAGACAGGGTCTGGCTGGGTAGTCTGGCCTGGTCACGAACTCCTTATATAGCCTAGGCTAGCCCTAAGTTACCAAAAGTTCTCCTTTCTTAGCCCTTAAATGCTGAGAGTACAGGCATGCACCACCGCGCCCAGCATAGCATGCCTCTGTGTTTTCAACTGTGGTATAGATAAGAAGGATCTACTTTGTAGACTGCATGTCCCTGTACAGTGTCAGGCAGTGTCTTGTTTTACATTGTGTCTGTCCTCATTGGCAGGCTTGGAACCTTCAGAGAGCTCCTTCCTGAGATAACCAGCTTGTTCCCAGGTCAGCCTCCCTGTACTGTTCCACCAGGCTTTTCCTTCAGTTCCCATGTGGCTCACAGCCAGGGCTCCTCCTGAGGCTGTGAGCATTGCTTGCAGAGGGAGTCCACCTGACTGGCCTCTCATGGTAGTCAGTTTTCTCTTTGCTGGGACAAGATACGCAACACTCAGAGTTAAGGGAGGGAGGGCTTATGTAGCTCAGTTTGTGGAGGTTTCAGTCTGTAGTCAGCTGATTCCAGTGGAGAGTGGCCTGGCAGACAGATCGCTGGGAACAGTGCGTGGCTTCCTGGTGAGCAGGTTGACCACGGCGCATTCTGTCCCTTCTAACTTAGCCAGGCGGCTCAGGGTGGGCAGCGCTCATAACCTTAGTGCTAGTGCCCTTGAGCCTGGCATTGCACCATATCGATCCCGGCATCACAGACTCTAGGTCCAGCCACCGCTGAAAAAGCTCCCCCTGTGAGCTTGGTGAGGCCCGAGGGTCATCTAGACACAGCCACAGCACCTCCCTTTTGGAAGTCTCAGCTTCTCCTTTCTGTTTCCCAGGTGAACTTCCCTACACATGGGCCAGAGGTTCTCACCACTGCTCTGTGTGGGCCCTGGAAGGTTTGGCACCTCTGCTGCTCAGGCTGTGGGGACACTCCTGCCGATTGTCACTCAGGCACCTCAGAAGTACTGGAGCGGAAGGGGTCACACTGAGATCCTTGCCAGCTAGTTCGTTCTCTAAGCTGCAAGTCTCACCTCACATCTTCTGTCACTTTGTCAGCAGAGGCTACTGGCCACACCCATGACTGTCTACTCTCTTTACTTCTACTTCTTCTCTTCCTATTGGAATCTGGATGATTTGGCTGAAATGCTGCCACTTCTGCTTCTTTTGTGTTTGTGTGTGTGTGCGTGTGTGTGTGTGTGTGCGCGCGCACGGGACCAGGGTTTGAACTCACAACCTGACACTTGCCAGGCAGGTACTTGTACCACAGAGCTATCTCCCTGGCCCCCACTTCTGCTTCTTTAATCTGATTTTTAGAAGTTACTTCCCTGCACCATGCTTGCCTCCACTCAGGTTTTTGATTTTAAGTCTTTTGAGACAGCGTTTCACTGTGCAGTTTCAGGCTGGCCTTGAGCTCACTTTGTACCCCTGGTGAGCCTTGAACTTGCAGTGATCCTCCTACCTCAGCCTCTCTCTGTTTGGTACAGGGTCTCACTATGTAGCTTGGACTGAGCAGTGATCCTCCTGTTTTCAGTCTCCCCAGCAGCATGAGGATTACAGGTGTGCGCCGCCACAACTCGTCTCTGGTGGCTCAGTGTGCCCTGAGGCAGGGCTGGCATGGCACAAGGGGACTGAACCCCAGTCAGTCCCTGCTTCTGCCTAAGCAGGGACTTCAATCTGCTGAGCTATCTTTTTTTGCAGGACCAGGGTTTGAACTCATAACCTTGCACTTGCCAGGCAGGCACTTGTGCTGCAGAGCTATCCCCCCCCCCCTTTTTTTTTTTGTCTTTTTGGGATAGGGTCTCGCCTGTGAAGTTCAGGCTGGCCTTGAGCTCACTTTTGTGGCCCAGGCTGGTCTCAAAACCCGGCACTGACCCTCCTGCCTCAGCCTCCCAAGTGCTGGGATTACAGGCATGTGCCACCAGGCCTGGCTTGGCTGGCCCTTTCTGACATTTTAATTGAATCTTATTTTTTTCTATGTATTTGGTACAGGGTCTACAAGGTCTCACTATGTAGATGGGCTTGATAGTGATTCTCCTGTTTTTAGTCTTCCAAGTGCTGAGATGATAGGTAGGAGCCACCACACCCAGTCTCAATCACCATCTCAGTGTGTCACAGGGGCGAGGCTGGCGTGGCACACCAGGAATGAACCCTGTCCATTGTGCTGTGCCTAAGCAGGCGCTTTAGTCCGCTGAGCTGTCTGGCCGGCCTTTTTCTGATATTTTAAAAACTTCCTTCACTAGGCGTTTTCCACAGCTCTCATTCTGTTTTTATTTTTTGTGTTTTTGAGACACTTCAGTATACAGTTCAGGCTGGCTGGCTATTTATTTATTTATTTAGTCTTTTTGAGACAGGGTCTCGCTATGCAGTTCAGGCTGGCCTTGAGCTCACTTCTTTTTTTTTCTTTTAATTTTATTTATTTATTTATTTGTTTGCTTGTTGTGTTTGTTTGTTTCTTTATTTATTTATTTTGTGGCTGGCTCAGCCTGCCCTGGTGGTGGCGCTGGCGCAGCATGTGGTGCCGG
This sequence comes from Capromys pilorides, assembly GCA_004027915.1. NCBI lineage: Eukaryota > Metazoa > Chordata > Mammalia > Rodentia > Capromyidae > Capromys > Capromys pilorides. Next base: position 14,113 of record PVKN010000269.1, on the reverse strand, counting down.
GAATCGAACCGCAGTCCCTGCAGTTGCCTGAGCTTTCCTAAGCAGGCGCTTTAGACCACTGAACCATCTCACTGGCCCTTGAGCTCACTTTTGTAGCCCAGACTGGTCTCTATCTGATCCTCCTGCTCCAGCCTCCGAAGTGCTGGGATTAAAGATGTGCACCACCACGCCTGGCTTCTGGCTGACTTTGAACTCACTTTTTTTTTTTTTTTTTTTTAAACAGTTCAGGCTATCCTTGAACTTTTGTAGCCCAGGCCTGGCTGTGTCTCTCTCTATTTTTTTTTTTTTTTTTTTTTTGCGGGACCAGGGTTCAAAATCATGACCTTGTACTTGCCAGGCAGGCACTTGTGCCGTGGAGCTATCTCCCCAGCCCCCTTCTTTTCTGTTTTGTCAGCAGTTTTAATTTGAAACTTCAGAAGTGATATCTGAGCTGGGTGTGGCCATGCACCCATGATCTTAGCACTCAGAAAGCCAGACAGGAGGATCTTCATGAGTTTAAGGATGCCCTGGGCACAATAGTTGATTTCAGGGCCAGCCTGAACTAGTGAGACCATGTTTCAAAAAGACCAGTCAAACTAAAAAATCCCAATAAAAGTAAAACCCCAAGTAAATAAAGTGACATCTGTTGGTTCTAAAATGGTATGGAAGCTGGGTGTGATGGCATTCACCTGTAATTCCAGCACCAGGGGCAGTCAAGGCAGGAGGATCACAGATTCAGGTCCTGCCAGGGCAATTTACAAGATAATGCCTCAGAATAAAATAACTCTCTACCTACTGTGACATAACAGCTTAAGAGCTATTTAAGCTATAACTATCAGTATTTTTCGCTTAATGGAAATTACATATTCCTGGGAGGGTGAGGCAGGAGGATTGAAAGTTGGAGCTCAGCCTAGACAATTTAGCAAGACCCTGTCTCAGCAAAGGGATGTACCTCTGTATGAAGGTCCTGTCTATATTCAGTCCCCAGTTACCATTCCCTCATTTTGACCTTTTATATTTCTTTTTTTTTTTGACCTTTTATGTTTCTTTTCTTTTTTTCCCGGAACTGGGGATTGAACTAAGCCCTTCGCTTGCCAGGCAAGCGCTTATTCTACTGAGCTATCTCCCCAGCCCCGTTTTGACCTTTTAAATTTTTTTTTTTAAATATTTATTTGGTACATGGTCTTGCTATGCAGCTTAGACTCAAAATGATCCTCCTGTCTCAGCCTCCCCGGTGCTAAGCTTACAGAGTTTGCACCATCACAACCCAGTTTCTGTGGCTAGCCCATGTACCTGGGGTTCTAGGGCTGGTACAGCGTGAGGTACTAGGGGTCGAACACAGGTCCTTGCACTTGCCAGGTGGGTGCTTAGGCTGCGGAGCTATCTCCAACTCACTTTGTAGCCCAGTTAGTCTTGAACTTACAGCGATCCTCCTGCCTCAGCCTCTTGATTGATGGGATGACAGCTCAACTATTTAAATTAAGTAAATCCCCTACGTGAAGGAAAAGCACATGGAGATAAATAAGTTTCAAGGAATATGCCTTAGTGTGTCTTATAATTTTTTGGTAATATGGTAATAGTTGAAATGTAAAAAGGATAGGGAAGAACTTTTTTTTTCTCTTTCAGCCTGGAGTTTGTTTTTAATTCACTTGCAAGTTCAAAGGCACCTTTGGAATCTTAATAGCTAGTACATAACTATTGCATCATTTTAATAGCTAGTGCATAACTATTTCAAAATTATTTGCCCACTTTGGAGATTTAGTCAAACTCTCCTTTTTTTAATTTTTTAAATTATTTCTTTAACCCTCCTTTTTTTTTTTTTGTTTCGTTTGCTTTTTCTTTTCCTCCTTTACCAGCGTTTTCTTAGGTATCTGAATATGTTTTGCTTCTTAGTAGCATTTTTCTTGGAGATTTTGAGAGAAAGTTGAGATTCAGTAAACGTATTTTGGTCCCCTGTTTGGTTTGTTGTTACTTGCTGCTGCTTTTTTTTCTTTTTTTTTTTTTTCCCCCTGTGCCGGGGATTGAACGCAGGACCTTGTGCTTGCCAGGCAAGTGCTTATTCTTACTGAGCTATCTCCCTGGCCTGCTACTGCTTTTCTAAAAAAATGGACTTAGAGATTGAACCTAGGGGTGCTTCATCACTGAGCTTACAATTCTAGTCCTTTAAATCATCTTTTGAAAAACTGAATGTATGTATGTGTGTATGTATGTATGTATGTATGTATGTATGTTGTGGCCAGTTCAGCCTGCTCTAGGGGTGGGGCTGGCCCAGCTCGGTTGCCTAAGCTTATTTAAGCAGGTGCTTTAGACCGCTGAGCTATTTCACTGGCCCAAAAATCATTTATTTTTTAACTTTGATCATTATTTTTGTTTGTTTATGTTTTGTGGAACCAGGGATTGAACTCAGGACCTTGCACTTGCCAGGTAGGCACTTGTGTCCCTGAGCTATCTCCCCAGCTATTTTTTAACTTTGAGATGTCACATTAGTGGCTAGGCTGGCCCAAAACTCACGATCCTCTTGCCTTGTCCTCCTCAGCAGATGGATTGCAGTGTGCACTGTTAACAGTTGGTGGTATGTTGCTTGTGCTCATGTTCGCATTGGAGTTTGTTAAATCTGTAAAAGGATTTTGTGCAAGTACTAGCTTTCTGTTGCTGTCAGGAAACATCGGAGTTAGACTACTTAGAAAGCAGAGAGCGTTTCTGACTCATAGATTGGAGATTCCAGGTTCATATTGGGCCTTGGCATGAAGGAGGTTTGAAGATGGCATCACTTCTTCCTGAAGTGTGTGTCGGAGCAAGCACCACATTTCTTATCAGGAAGCACAGAGAGAAGGAGGAGCTAAGCTTGCTCCTTTTGTAACTGCCTTCTTAGGTGTATGACCTCAGTCTCTTTCAGTGTCCAGTGACCTGAGAGTCACCTACCTCCTGACCTCACTTCTTAAAAGTTTTACTGCCTACCATGATGGCCGCTCTGAGGTACAAGTGTTCAATCCTGGACCCTTGGGTACTTCAAATCATATCCCAGGCCTTGAAGTGCTCATATCTTTTTTTTTTTTGCGGGACCAGGGTTCCAACTCACGACCTTGCACTTGCTAGGTAGGCACTTGTGCCATGGAGCTATCTTCCCAGTCCCGCTCTTGTCTGTCTTAACCATACAAAATGCATTCATTCGGGGCCAGCAAGATAGCTCAGCTATCTAAAGCACCTGCTTAGGCAAGCTTAGGTAACCGCAGGGACCACGCTTCAATCCCCAGCACCACATGCTGTGCCAACCCCACTCCCAGGGCAGGATGAGCTGGCAGTAACATAAAAAATAAAAAAATACAAAATAAAACAAAACAAAATACATTCATTCTATTCAGTACTTCCAGAATCTTGTTTCACTTCAGCATTGCTCCCTTGCAAGTTTAAATTCCCCTCTTAGAGTCAAGCCTTCTTGTAACAGTCAGCAGTCATGGTGAACCTTTTAGAGCTTGCAGTGTCAAGAACAGCCTGCTGTGGCATGTGCCATAGCTTCACCACCACTGTCAATCAAAACAAGTTGCATTCTTCTGAGATAAAAATGTGGGACAGCCTTAGGGTAAACATACCTATTCTTGCAGGGAAGAAAGGAAAGTAGAAAGGAATAATTACCAAAGCAAGACCAAGACATGCTGGGCCAGGGAGATAGCTCAGTAAGTCCTGAGTTCAAACCCCTGTAGTGGGGGGAAAAAAGATATTTTAATTTCTAAAGTTCCCAATGGGGCATCTGTGCACACAGCTGGAGAGGTAAAACTCTAAGGCCATCCCAGCCCTGTCCTTGTATATTTGCTTGGTTTCAGATGGTGGGATGGCTCTTCTCAAGGACTCTGCATAGTGTTAGCTGCACTGCTGTCTGGGGTCTTCAGACCCCAGACTGTGGTATGGTTTACTTCTTTTTTTAACTTTATTTACTTATGGCTGGCTCAGCCTGTCTTGGGGGTGGGGCTGGCACAGCATGTGGTGCCAGAGATTTGAACTACAGTCCTGTAGTTGCCTAAGCAGGTGCTTTAGACCGCTGAGCTATCTCACCAGCCCACCATTTTTAAAATTTATTTATTTATTGTTTTAGGAATCGAACTCAGGACCTTATCCTTTCTAGGCAGGCACTTATGCTACTGAGCTATCTCTCCAGCCCTACCAAAATGTTTTGACTCTAAATAGTTAAAAGCCTGTTTTAGCCTGGCATGGTGTTATATGTCTGTAAACCCAGCATTCTGGAAGCTGAGGTAGGTACATAGCCATTACTTTGAAGCTAGCCTGGGCTACAGAGCAAAACCTTGTCTCACAAAAGCAAAACAAAACAAAAACTCCTATTTTAAAATGTACAGGTGAAAGCCTGATATGTTGACACACACTTGTAATCCCAGCATTTGAGAGACAGGAGGGTTGTTACTAGGTCAAGGCCAGCCTGGACTACGTAAGGAGATCCTTTCTCAAAAAGACCAAGCAGTGGGGCGTGGTGGTGCACTCTTGTAATGTCAGCACTTGGGAGGCAGGAGGATCAGTGTGGGTTTGAGACCAGCTTGAGCTCAGGGCCAGCCTGAACTGCATAGGAGACCCTGTCTCAAAAAGACAAAAAAAAAAAAAAAAAAGACCAAACAGATAAGATAGGTGAAAGAAACCTAAAGATGCAGTAAATTATAAGATGGAAAACAAATGTCCTTCATCCTTCTCATCCCATACTCATCTTTCTTTGAAAACCACTGATAAATTTCTTGGATATCGGAGGGAAAAAGCCATGTCTATATGTTTAAAAAATGAGATCATGGTCTAGAACTTGGTGTCCTCCTATAAACAAAATACGGTGTTTTTTTTTTTTTTTTTCCTCGTCTTTTTGAGGCAGCGTCTCACTATCTAGTTGAGGCTGACCTTGAGCTCACTTCTGTAGCCCAGGCTGGTCTTGAACTCACACCAGTCCTCTTGCTCCTGCCTCCCAAGTGCTGGGATTACAGGCATGCGTCACCACGCCCAGGCCTTGACGTGGTTTCTATTTCAGACATGCAGAGCTGTTTTGTGAGCAGGTCGGCTTCACTATGTTCTTTTTAAAATTGATGTACTATTGCATGATGTATATGTGACAGAACTCATGTAACTAGCTGATGGACTAGCTCTTCATGGTCTTATTATTGTAACAGTGAGACAGGAAGCATTCCTATTTTTTTTTTTTTTTTTGCGGGACCGGGGTTCGAACTCACAACTTCGCACTTGCCAGTCAGGCACTTATGCCATGGAGCTATCTCCCCAGCCCCAGCAAACATTCTTGTATGCAAATCTTTTTTTTTTTTTTTTATGGCTGGCTCAGCTTGCCCTGGTAGTGGGGCTGGTGTAGCATGTGGTGCTGGGGATCAAACCGTGGTCCCTGCGGTTGCCTAAACTTGCCCAAGCAAGCACTTTAGACTGCTGAGCCATCTTGCTAGCCCCTTAATGAACTTTGATTAGTAACTTCCTTACTTTCAGGAAAAATTTAAAAAATAACCACAAGTTTCTTATGCACCATGTTAAAATTTTTCAAGTTTTTCTCTTTTAATCATTTTAGACATTAGGCTGGACATTCTCTGAAGTAGTACTATAATTTCATACTGTTGAGGAAACAGCTTTTATACATTGAAATCTGGGAAGGCTGTGGGCAGCTCTGTTTCCAGTTCCCTGTCATGCTCTTCATGTTCTGATTTTTTGGGTACGAGCACCCACACTGTCATTCTGCACTGCACCTCACAGACTGTGTGTTCAGTGCTGTAAAAACTAAATGAAAAAGCGTAGAAAGACAGCTCTCTGACCTTTCACTTTCTAACCCTATTTTGCATAATGACTGGTAACCATTTAGTTACCCATTTGGAGACACTAAAGAATGCCTTTAGGAATGCTGCATCTTACACCTGAGTCTTTTAAACCATAAATTTGAGTGTCAGGAGTGGTGGCACACACTTGTAATCCCAGCACTTGGGAGGCTGAGGCAGGAGGATCCTTGTGATTTCGAGGCCAGCGTGGTCTACAAAATGAGCTCAAGACCAGCCTGAACTCCATAGCAAAACCTTTTCTCAAAAAGACCAAAAAGCCTGGGGGATTGGAAATTGTGGTGAAGTAGAAGGGTAAGGACTCTTAGAGGTAGCTCCAGAAAATGGCGAGACGGGTAGCTGTGAATAAGCCTGGCCGACAGTCTTCTTGTCAGGCTCTGTGTCAGAGACCTTAGGTAAACCATTTCACGTAAGCCCCATAGCACTGAGGGGACGCAGTTTTAGTCACTTCCATTCCTGTAGCAGATGCCTGCAGCTTCTGTTGGCTCTTTAGGGAGGTGTCAGTTCTGTGCCTGCTGGCCCTGTTTCTTAGCCTCTCCACCGAAGGAGTCCATCACAGAGGGAGTGTGTGAAGGAAAAAGCACCCGCTCCATGGCTGGGAAGCAAAAAAGAGAAGGGGCTGGAGTCCCATGGCCCAGTAGCTTCCCTGTAGTCTAGGCTTCACCTCCTGAAGGTTGCACCACCCCCTGTAGTGCCATGCTGGGTCCAGGCCTTAGGGCCTTTGGAGATGTTAAAGGTCCAAACTAGAGTAGTGCTGTTGTCATTATTTTACAAACAAGGACATTACAATACAACCCAGAAGTCCTGAAAACACTGCCCTTGAATCACACATGACCTGTGACAAAGATACCCGTCCTTACAGTGCACAGTCTGTTTCTTCCACTGCCGTATTCTTCCTAGAGAGACATTCATTTAGATTTGTGGAACTGCCTACAGTGTACATGGCACAGATGCCCAGAGAAGTTGGACATGCAGGATTATTGGGGGAATTGCCTGGGAAATAGCAAGATGGGGAGCAGGAGTGTATACAAAAAGCCCTGTGAAAGGAGAGAGGGGAAGAAGGATGGGTATGAGCTGATTATATTGGACTATGATCAGGGAGTCTTGGCCAGGCTGACTGAATTTCCAAGCTGTAGTTACGCATTTGCTACAGACAGGAGGGTGGGACCAGTCCTCACCTCTGTCCACTCCTGGTGTAATGTCACTGCTGGGTAAGCTCTGACTGTGTAGGGGCAGGAGGTTGCCAGGACTCAGCTCCGTGCACCAGCTTCTCTGGAAGGCTAATCTGCACACAGCTGCCACCTGTGGCACTTAGTGTCTTGGGGAGAGGGTATGGTACCACAGATAAGGAAGTGGCATCCATGCCAAGGAAGAAAGAATGGTGAGGCGAAAACAAAGCAGGGGGCTGGGGAGACAGCTCAGTGGCTTATCAAGCCTAGCAAGCTCAAGGTCCTGAGTTCAAGCCCTGGTATATTAAAAAAAAAAAAGGAAAGCAGGACGTGGTTATTTTATACATGTAGAAAGAGAAAGGCTATCTGGTAAGATGGATTGGGGGAGAAACCTGAAGGGGTGAGGGAGCCAGCTTTGGGGCTACCTGAAGAACAGCATTTGTGGGAGTGTGGAGAGAGCAGAAGCTCTATTCTGGATGCACTCTGCCAGTAGAACTGAGCAGGCTTGCCGTCTGACAGCATGTGGGGATGGAGAAGTGGGAGTGTGGAGTTGCCCTCTGCTGACCTTGGGAAGGTCACAGCATGGGTGGTGGTGGTGAGAATCCATAGTGGCTTCATTTAGCTACAAGGGTGAGATGCCATGCAGATCCCTAGCTGTCTAGCAGCTTGTTGGCATCAGGGGGAGAAGTGGAGCTGTCACACATGGAGGGTATTTAAAATCACAACATTGGCGGAGGTCAACCAGGACTGTTCTGTTCTGCAGACAGCCGTGAACTTCGGGAGGCTTTTGCACTTTGGCATCTTGCTAATCTGAACTGAGAACTGCTTTGTCATGCACACCAGATCTCAAAGGCTTAGTATGAGAAAATGGACCGTGTCTCTAATTTTTTTTACTTTGGCTCCGTTTGCAGTGATGTTAGTTTGGATAGTTTGGGTTAAGTTAGATAGGCTGTTAAAAGTTAATGCCCCAGGTTTCTTTCAATATTGCTAGCAGAATGCAAAATTACTTCATTTTGCTCTTACTGCGCTGGTGGTGGAATAAGTTGTACATACACAGAGAAGCTCTGGTGACAGGGTTAGGCTCCCGAAGAGAGGAGGGAGTGTGGCCCAGAGTAGGGGGATGGTGGCTCTGGGCTGGGCACTCCTGAGTTTTGCTAGTTTTATCTAAAACTTGAAGAAAAGGAAAGCATCCGAGAGAAACTAGTCCAGAGTAACATGTTACAGATCATTTACTTATAGCCTTCCATAACTTGTGGAGACAGTGTCTGCCAGAGGTGGTGAACCTATGGTACACATACTTGCAGCCAGCCGTTTGTTATTACTGAAAACTCTAAATGGTTTGCTGTCACTGATCTATTTTTTTTTAATTTTATTTTTATTTGTTAGCAAGTCTCATTGCAGTCTGGTGACAGGCAGGGTTTCACTACGCAGTTCAGGCTGGCCTTGAGCTCACTTCTGTAGCACAGGCTGGTCTTGAACTCACACCAGTCCTCCTGCCCCAGTCTCCAAAGTGCTGTGATTACAGGTGTGTGCCACCATGCCTGGCTTAAGCAGGTGCTTTAGACCGCTGAGCCGTCTCGCCACCCCCGACTGCTGTATTAATACTCTATTGGCAGATACTTTTTTCCTTCAAATATTATATTTTGTTGTTGTCTCATTTTGTCTTTTTTTTTTTTTTTTAACTTTATTTTATTTATGTTATGGCTGTCTCAGTCTGCCCTGGGGGGAGGGGCTGGAGCACCATGTGGTGCCAGGGATCGAACCGCGGTCCCTGAGGTTGCCTAAGAGGCGCTTTAGAACCATCTTGCTGGCCCTTAAAAAATATATTTGGTATAGGGTCTGCAGGGTCTACAGGATCTCACTATGCAGATTGGAATTCTAGTGATTCTCCTGTTTGCAGCTTCCCAAGCACTGGGATTTTGGCTTGCTACCATGCCCAGTCTCAATTGCTGCATGCCCTGGGGTAGGACCAGCACAGCAGGCTGGCCGCTGCATTCTGCCTAAGCAGGTGCTTTAGTCCGCTGAGCTATCTAAACGGCCTCTGGATGGCCCTCTTGCTTTTGTTTCTTTGACAGGTGTCTCAATCACTTCACTCACTGCTGGGACAGAATACTCCAAATTAAAGAAGGAAGGAATTATTTAGCTGACAGTTTGTCGAGGTTTCAGTCCATACTTGTTTGGCTCCAGGGCAGTATGGCACATGGCAGAAGGCAACAGTTCATGGTGATGTAGAACAGCAATACAGAAGAACAAAAGGGTAGGAGCAGGGCAGAGGCCTTTCTCCCTTCCCTACATTGCATTCAGGCTGTCTGCCTGAGGGCCAGTGTAGCACTCACACCCATAATCCCAGCACCAGTCACAGCCATAATCCCAGCATTGGATCATGAATTGAAACAAATTCTAGAAGCTTGCCCCAACAACTACATGAGGCTTTGGGGGGATAACTAGACACAAACCCTAATAACAGGGTCTCACTATGTATCCCAGGCTGGCCTCGAACTCACAGTGATCCTCCTGCCTCAGCTTCCCAAGTGCTAGGATGATAGGCATGCATCACCATGCCTGGGCTCTTGTTTTGACAAAGTCTCACTATGTAGTTCAGCCTAGCTTTGAGTTCACAGCAGTGCTCCTGCCTCGCCTCCCAGGGGCTTATTTTGCTCTTTTGAGATGAGGTTTCCCTATGTAGTTTAGCCTGGTCTTGAACTCACTGTGTTGCTCAGGCTCGCCTCAAACTTGCCCTTACCTTTGGGTCAGATTGCTGCTCAGCTCACTAGGCAGACAGTCGTGTTAGGGGCACGACCTTAGGGCCTATATCTGATCTCTGGTTCTTGCCCTGTGCTGCACTGCCCAGTCACTGTGAAGTGACTATCTTTGTTATGCCATGCCTTCTGCCATGTTTTTGACTACCAAACTACAGTGTCCTGACTGTGGGCTGTGCCCTTTCCTACTCTTCCCTCCCACCTGCATGCATTGCCTGGCTCCTCTTTGAGCTTCATGGGCTCTGGATTAGCCAGCTTAGTTTTACGTCCTTCATAACCACTTAAAATTGAAAGTAAAAAAGACTTAATTTTAAAATGAGATAAAATACTTATTGTGGAACCTTGTTTTAATTGGTCATCAGCCCTGTCTTTAGTTAATGTAATTTTGAATGAGAGAAAGTGTGCTTTGTAGATCTTTTTCCCTTGGCATGAATTTTTATTTTTTTATTATTATTTATTTTAGGGGTCTCCAGGGTGATCAGCGTCTTACTACTAGATCAGACTTGTACTGATTTACAGCCTTGCAAGAGCTGGAATTATAGGCCTGTGCCACCATGCCCCATCTCAATTGCCTCTCAGTGTGCCCAGGGTCGGGGCTGGCATGGCAGGCCCAGGGATTGAACCCTCGGCCTCTGCACCTGCTTCCAGGTGCTTTAATCCACTGAGCTATTTGGCTGGCCCTGGCATGAATTTTTGAAGAAGGGACTGTCAAAAACAGAAAACTTATGATGTATACAGTGTAGCTTTTTCTTTCTTTCTTTCTTTCTTTTTTTTTTTTTTTTTTTGTCTTTTGTGAGACAGGGTCTTGCTGTGCAGTTCAGGCTGGCCTTGAGCTCACTTTTGTAGCCCAGGCTGGTCTCAAACTCGCACCAGTCCTCCTGCTTCAGCCTCCCAAGTGCTAGGATTATAGGCATGCACCACCATGCCCGGCAGTGTAGCTTTTTATTTAGAAATTTCTCCCCCAAATTGAAATTGAAATTAAAATTGGTAGGGTGTAGGGGATAGCTCAGTGGTATAAGTGCCTGCATGGCAAGTGCAAGGTTCTGAGTTCGATCCCAGGTACAAAGGGAAAAAAAAAGGTACTGACTGCATTTCACATATGGGATGGGTGTAAAGATGAAGGGACTTCAATTTGGGTTTTGGTTATCTGTCAGAGGTGATCCTCTCTTGGTTGTGGTGGCCAGGACCACGTGGTATGCTTCTTCGTGGCGGATCGGAAGGTTTCAGTGAGGTAGTCAGTCTGTACATTAGCAGAAGGAGTTGTCGCGTCCGCCTCAGTCAGATGATCTCCCCTCTACCAAAAGGCTTGCCGCCACACAGCAGCTGGTGCGCACACCTTGCTCATAGCCCAGGCTCAGAGGCAGCTGGATGGTCACCCCAGAGCTGCAAGAGCGCCTCCACCTGGCTGGTGTGGTGGTGCAGCAAGACGCAGAGGATCTGAAGCCTCCAGAGCTTTGCAGCCTTTGCTTTTTCTTTCTTGTCCTTGGCCCTCTGTACTGTGTAAATTATGGTCACTACGGAGTGTGTGACTGTGACCCTATGGGCAGTCCGTTGTCAGACGTGCTACAGGGAGAGTTGTGGTAGGGACGTTAGCACACAAGTGGAGATTTTTTTAAACCAGCTTTGATTAAAATCAGGAAGATTCAACATGCTTTGCTTTATAAGCTAGCTTTGTAACATGGCTTGAAAAATGTTTTCTTGTTTTCAGGTTTTTGGGAAGAGTCTGTAAAACTGACAATGTTTTCCTTAAGTGTTTCCTTGAATTCAGGCTTGAATTGTGCTAGTAGGTATATGATAATTTATAGGTCTACTTTGTTCTGTTGATGCATCAACACTTTTAACAAATGATCTCTCTCTGAATATTTTTGTGCTGAAATCTACTTTGTTACATAATATAATGTATACATTTCAGGGTTTTGTTTTTAACTTTATTTATGTTATGGCCTGCTCAGCCTGCCCTGGGGGTGGGGCTGGCGCAGCATGTGGTACCAGGGATTGAACCATAGTCCCTGTGGTTGCCTAAGCTTGCCTAAGCAGGTGCTTCAGACTGCTGAGCTATCTTGCTGACCCCATTTTAGGGTTTTGGTTGTGTTAGTTTGGTGTATATTTTCCCCATCTTTTTACTTTTTTTTTGAATATTTAAAATTTTATTTTAAAGAGTAAAAATAGAAACAAAGATAGAAAAAGAGTAACAAGCAAGAGTACATATAGTACAGAATTTAAAAACAAGAACAAAGATTTAACAATGGTTGTTACATATTCTAATCTGTTTAGATTAATAGATATAGTTGTGTAAGATTGGTCAAATAATTAAACATTAGACATCTTTTTACTTTTAACCTATTTAGTTCATGTTTATATTTATTTATTTAGTATTTTATTTTAACCTTATTTATTTGCGATATGGCCAGCTCAGCCTGCCCTGGGGGTGGGGCTGGTGCAGCATGTGGTGCCGGGGATCGAACTCCGATCCCTGCAGTTGCCTAAACTTTCCTAGCCGGGCGCTTTAGACCGCTGAACCATCTTGCCAACCCTTCCTGTTTATATTTAAAATGGCAGCATATAATTAAAACTTGCTGTTTTGGAACCCAGCCTGGCCATCTCTTTTATTTGGTGGGTTTAGGTCACTTACGGGCTGATTTTTTTTTTTACCCCTGAATCGGGGATTGAACTCAGTCCCTTGCGCTTGCCAGGCAAGTGCTTATTCTACTGAGCTGTCTCCCCAGCCCCATGTAGGCTGAATTATAATTGTGAGTAGCTATTTTATCAGCGTACATTTTCAGGTGAGTCACCATTTCCTTTATGTAAGAACCTTATAACAGAACCTTATAACAATATTGTTGTGTTTTTCTACTCTTGTCCTTTATGTAACTGTTGGCATATATTTTACTTAAACATATATTATAAACCACACATTCCACTGTTATTTTTTGTTTAGTGAATTTTTCTTTTTCTTTCTTTGCCTTTTTGAGACAGGGTCTCGCTATGCAGTTCAGGATGGCCTTGAGCTCACTCTTGTGGTCTCACTGATCCTCCTGCCTCAGCCTTCCAAATGCTGGGATTATAGGCGTGTGCCACCACGCCCGGCTCTCAATTTTTATCTCTAAAGGATATTTCAATAATGTGATTAATGTAGTTAATATTTCTGGCTCTCTGTTCTTTTGGGTGGCTCCACATCTTTACTGGTATCATTTTGCTTCTGCCTGCAGGACTTCTTTCATACATCCTGTAGGGTGGGTTTGCTGTTGATTTCCTTCATTTTACATGTCTGAAGAAGTCTGTTTCACCTCGATTCTGAAAAACATTTCTTTTTCTTTTTCTGTTTTTGTATTTTTTTGCTTGAATTGTTTTTTGATGCCAAGGTCTGAACCCAGGGCTTCCAGCTTGCTAGGCAAGCGCTCTACTGCTGAGCGAAATCCCCCCACCCCCTGAAAGACATTTTTAATGAACATACAATTTGTGTGTGTGTGTGTGTTTGAGACAGGGTCTTGCTGTGCAGTTCAGGCTGGCCTTGAGCTCACTTTTGTAGCCCATGCTGGTCTCAAACTCACACCAATCCTCCTGCCTCAGCCTCCCAAGTGCTGGGATTATAGGCCTGCACCACCACGCCCGGCTTTGAACATAGAATTCTTGTGGGTTTTTTTCTTAGTGCTTTTTTTTTCTTATTTATTTATTTTTTTAATGACCTGAACATACTTATTGAGGGAACAAAAGGTCCTGTCCGAGAGAGGGACAGGAGGGGAGTCCCGAGTGAGTAACCCCCTTTCTTAGTTTTTTAAAGTGTTTTGCTCCATTATCTTTTCATTTACATTACTTTCAATAAGAAATCATGTCATCCTTTATCACATGTAATGCTTTTTTCTCCGTGTGTTTTAAGACATTTCTCTTTGTCACAGGTTTGAGTAATTTTATAAGCTGTGTCCTCGTCATGTCTTTTTTTTTTTTTTTTTTGTGGGACCGAGGTTCGTACTTACAACCTTGCAACTGCCAGGCAGACCTGTGTACCACGGAGCTATCTCCCCAGCCCCTCTTCATATGTCTTGTGCTTAGAGTTCGTTGAACTTCTTGAATCTGTTTTAATTTTCAGCAGTTTTGGAATTTTTTTTTTTGTACCAGGAATCCAACTCGGGACCTTGCACTTGCCAGGCAAGCACTTATTCCACTGAGCTCTCTCTGGCCCCTGGAAAATTTGGGAGGGTAATTCTTTTTTTTTCTTTTTAAATTTTAATTAGAAAGAAAAAACAATGAGACTATTTCAAAACACGTTAGTAGGACGGCCACAATAATTGGGAAAATAATTCGAATCTTTTTCTGGTCTCTTTTCTCTCTCCTTTTGGAAACAAGTCCCATGTTTACTAGAGTTCTTAAAGTTGTTGCAGAACTGATGCTA